>JAJOOS010000469.1:0-60910 GCA_029582725.1 Solanum chiquidenum
TTCCAACTATGCTACCAACCTAATTTGGCCATTCCGAAGCTGATGGAACCGTCAGAATTCTCTTCTGAGGTCTTCTTCTTGAACTTTTGATAAAAAATGATCGTTCAAGGTTCATAAGCTCCAAAACACAAAAACTCGCACCAAGACCAAACGAACGACCAGGTGACCGAACTGTCAGTCCCAGCAAGTCATAAATGACTTGGGTCGCTACAAGAACGCTCTAAACGACACATAGAAGGCAAGACACAGAAATGACCAGGTGGGTCATTACAAACCGTTTGAAATAACATCTACTCTTTTTGGTGGGATGACAAAGATTAACCGTACTTGGTACACTAGGGAATATCAAGTGTCTCATTTGAACTTCAGGATGACAAAGGAACAAATAGAAAAAGACCAAGAGCGGGATGAAAACATGGCCAAGATGATGACCCAAATTGATCTATTATCAAAACATGTCATGGGAAGTAGTACTAAGGATGTTAATGCAGTTGGATTTAATGGAGTAAATCCTGATGGTGCACACTTTGAAGCTACGTACAATGAAGAAGTACATTTTCTGGCAAATCAATGAGGAGGTTTCTGCCCAAACTATCCAAGGCTAGGCGGGAGCCAGGGTTGGAATAGAGAGCGTGGTGACGGTTGGAGAGACCGAGATAGGGAATGACGTGACCATGGTACGAATTGGAGCGAGAGGGACAGTGACAAAGAACGATATGTACCACCCATGAGCGTCAAAAGACAAAAAAGCAAATGACTGATCCTAAAAATTTCCGCACCGAAGATATGTTTGCACGCATTCTCAGCAAATTGGAAGGATAAGACAAAGTGCTAAAGGAAATGAAAGATGACGTCTCATCTCTGAATCAGAAAGTTACATCACATTCGATATCGATTAAGCAGTTGGAAACACAAATGGATCAAATCTCGACTCATTTGAACCCAATACCAAAAGGTGGATTACCGAGTGATACCATGGTTAATTCAAAGAACGAAGCTTAAAAGCGTGTCTTTGTCGTGCCACGACGTTAACTAAGACACTTTTTGGTTGGCAACTCAAGTTTTTAGTTTTTAATGTTGTTGTTTCAATAACGGGTGTCGATGTGCAGGTTGAAAATTTGAAATTTTATGAAAAGAGGCAATTAGGCGAGCTTAGGTACCGTTCAACGACTCGCTGAACAGGTCGGTGAGCTCGATCTGGACCGCCGTTTTAACCAACTAGAAAGCTGGATTTCTGTAAAATTCAGCGGGCAAAAGCACTATTCGACGCATCATCGAATAGTCAGCGACATAAGTTGATATCGCCGAATGAGGCATGAACTAAAGGGTCAAAAAAGATCTGAACCGTTTTAAATTCCAATTTCCCTTTCTTTTCATATTTTCGGACTTTTACACTCTTGCAATCTATTTATCATTTTTTGCTTGTTGATTTTTTGTGGGGATTAATTACTCAGGTTTTTTTTTTCACTTTTGCTTTCAAATTTGCTTGCCTAGCATTTGTATGTACTTTTGAGGTTGGTGTCGCGAACTCGGCTTAAATTTTTAGTAGTTTGTGATGCATGTTTGTATATTGTTGAATTGATTGCTTAATCTTGTGTAATTAGTTGATGTTAAGTAAGGTCCACTATCGTATAATGTTCGTGTGTGTTTTAGACTATAATTGTTGAATTCTGTGCTTTGAATGATTGAAATCGGTGTGTGTTATTTGTATGTTGGGTATGGTGTGGATGAAGTTTGAGTAACCCGAATTGTACAATTAACTGATTTTGCCCAATGACAAAGTGGGTGATGTCATTCTTAAGGGCAAAAGACATCGATTGGTCAATTTTGGATAAATCAGGGGAAATTTGAGTTTCCTGAAGTCATTATTGATATGGGTCTTAGTTTAATTGCATAGAATAGGTGTTAAATTTCATAATCGTGGGCTATAGGTTGAAAATTGAAGGTCAGAGTCAAAAACTGGCATGAGAGACCAGTCGGCGAGCTTAGTCAAGCTCACAGAATGGCTCCGCATTTCGCAAAGTGACCCCTTGATCGCCTTTTTGTTCTGCATTTTTGATGAATTGTTTTTGTAACATTTGACAATATACCTAAGATTGCCGAGTTCACTCTGCGACTCACCGAATGTCTCTGTCATCTCCTTTGTCAGCCCCAATTTTGAGCAAATATTTTGTAACTTTCGGTGAGATACTTTTAGTTCTCCGAATGAGTTTGGTGAATCGCCGAAAGGCCTTGGAAATATCCGACTTGTATTGATTTTTGTGAAGTTTGATTCTGGAACATTCGTCAAACTGGACATAAATCGCCGAACTAGTCGGCAAGTTCTTTTGCAAACTTTTTAACTGTTATTTTCACTGACCCGTTTCTAACGTATTGGTTTGTTATGTAATTTTTTACAGATATAGTAGGACCCAAGGTTCCTGGTAGAAATAAACCACCCCGAAAGCGAGCACGTGGTATAGTCATTAATGAGGGTGTTGCTCCCTCTTGAACCACACAAGCTAAACTTCCTTCGACTGGGGGGAAGGACACAACCAAGGGGAAGGGACTTGCTGAGCTAAGTCCAGTAGAGACGAGCTCCGATTGTATGGGCATCTATGCAACCCACCTCACCAATTCAGAGTCTGACAGTGAGGGCAACTTGGGGTCTAGATCGCCAGTCTCTATATCTGAGCCGGAGGATGATCAGACGTTGCAAAGGAGGTGAGTTGAGTTGTGTTCTAAAGCGCTACATGATCTGGTCAAAATACTGGTGACTCCTACACCTACTCCACCTCCAGCACATACGGTTGAGCAGGTGCCTCCAGTGCCACAAGTTGAAGCACCCTTTCCTTGGTCGTTGAACAGACTAAAGGCTGCGGGGTTGATGACTATTTTAGAGGAGAAAAAAATATCTACAGATGGAGTGATGGACACGTACCCGAAAGTATGGAACACTATCAAGTTGCATAAGTTTGATATCTTTACACGACCCCGAGGCGCATACATAATTTCTTCGGTTCGAGAGTTTTATGTTGAGTATGGGAAGTTTGTTCCAAAGGGGAAAAAGAAGGCCAACTCATTTGCACCGGTTGACCATGTAGTGGTGTGCGATAGAAAGGTTAAATGCAGTAGCACCGACATTAATGAGGTGCTGGGGTGCACTATGAATGTCATCCACATTTTGGTAGATTAGATACAGAAGAATACCTTGGATAATTTATAGGGATGGTTGTCTCCTATGATCTCCGACATCACACCGCCATGGATCAAGCCAGGAGTTCAGATAGAGAAGAAGAACTTGAATGTAGCTTCTCTGTATTGGTTTGGATTTCTTAGCAGCACCTTGATGCCTTCTCATAATGAGTCCATACTCCGACATCCTAAGATGACCTTATTGGGATACATCATAGACTGAGATAGGCTGAATCTTGGGTTAATTATCGAGCAGGAGATGTCAATGAAAGCCAAGCAGAGTCAGACCTCACTTCTGTTCCTGGTGTTGATCACAGAGTTGTGCCGGCGTGCCCGAGTGCCATTTGTGGAGAAGACGGATATGGAAGTGACTCCCACTTCCTCTATTGACATTCAAAGGATCGAGACATAGTACACTAGAGACGAGGCTTAGAAGATGAGAGATGCACCGGTGGACACTTCCCCGGTTGTTGACGTGGAGATGCTACAGACATACACAACCCCTCCTACGTGAGCCTTCAAGTACTCTTGGCAGTTCTACTACTATCCCTTCTACTTCTGCTCCTTCTACTACTTCTACTACTTCTACTGCTGTTGCTTCTCGACCCCCATAGACCTAGGCTATGCTGTTCAAGATGGGCCATCTGGCCCAATCTGCTAATGTACGTGCCTCCCGGGTAGACGCTACTGTCCCTGGTATGATTGAGAGGTCCATTATTGTTGCCTTAACTCCTATCTGGGCTGAGTTGAGAGAGAACCATAAGCTGATCACCGCACATGGCTTGGCATTAGATGCCCTCACTGTGAGAGTGAAGGCATGTGAGCAGAGTGGACGCTAGTCGGATGATGTGACAACTTTGAGAGCCGATGTTACTAGCCTTAGACGTGATGTGAATGAGCTTAAATCCACGGATCTGTATATGTTTTTCTGCATGGTGGACCTTCCCGAGGTCCCAAGTACAGAGTTGCCAGCTATTTTTGAGATCCTTCCAGCAATTACAACCGGAGATGCTGTTGTGGCTGATGAGGATGCCGAGTCTGATGCTCCCGAAATTGATGAGAAGGAGCTTGGTACATGAGATGCAGAAGTATACGATGACTTAGGAGACCTAAAGGGCGTAATGGTACAGACAACTATGGAGGCTTCTCTTCGGGATACATCAATGATGGGCTCTAGTGGAGCGAAGGATGGAGTTGAGCTGCGCACTGCTGCCCAAATTGAGAGAGCCCTAGCTGTGCAGAGTTCACACAGGCCTAGCCTGATATGGGGATCTTGACTCTCTTTTAGTTTTTATTTTGAGACTATTTATTTCTTTTGCATTGAGGATAATGGTTAGCTTTGTTTGATGGGGTGAGGTATCTTCATACCTGCCTCCTTTAGGTTGTTTTTGTGAATGATTGGTTTTTGATAGATTGTGAATGTTTACTTTTTGTGACTACCGATTTCTAGTGTTTAATGTGAATGCATTGGTTTTGATCCAAATTAAAATTTTCACCTCTTAAAGTTGAATGTGGCTGTTGTCTTGCATATTTGAGTGTCGGTTGTGATCAATACCAATGACTTGAATAGTGCTCTTGATTGAACGATATGTGTGTGCAATTCCAAAAAGGCAATTATGTGTTGCATAAGTCATGTATAAACTCTTAGCATCTCATTGTGATTGGACGATTGTTGAAATAAATCTTGTGATGATCATTGCACGCGAGCTTAAATTGTAGAATCTTGATTAATGATTGTGTTGAATGCCATGGGTAGTGAGGTTGTCTTGAAATATGTGCTTGGTGATACCTAGAACTTGCCTCGTTAGTCCAATTGACTAATGTAGGCAATTGAAAGAAACAATCTTAGGCACAAATCTTGGAGAGTGAACCAAATTTCCATTATGCCTTTTTGTGACTGCCTTGTGAGAGTGTGAACCTAGCTTTGCACCATTTTAGCCTATCCTTTTTCTTTGGATGAAACTTGAGCACATTTGACCTCTTTCCTTCCCACCTAAAATCTTCATGAAGCATTGGTTCTTTTGAATAGCCAACTTAGGCCAAAAGTCTAAGTTGGGGGTGTGGTGAAAAAAGAGGAAAGTCAAGAAGTTTGTAATTTTTTTTTGCCCTTGTTGGATTGTGTTGAAAAAGATGGAGCCCCCCATATAAAAAAAAGAGAAAAAAAGAAAAGAAAAAGATTGAAAAAGAAAAAGATGTTGCAATAAAGTTTGTGCAATGGATAAAAGAAATGGGGTATCCAATGAATCATGCTTAAAAGAACATAGGGTGGATGGTGAAAATAAAAAAGAGTGAAAGAAAAGGAGAAAAAGTGAAATACAGGCCATGCTTCATGAAGGTAGAAGTCACTAAGCCAACATGATCGTACCTTTACCCTCAACCCCGTTGCAAGCCTTGAAAGACCTTTGTGATCTTGATTGAGCTTAATGTCATGTTGATTGAAAAATACGGGCAAGCCTATGGGTAGAATCATGCATGTGTTTATCTTTGAGAGTGTGAGAGTTGTTTTTGATTCCTTAATTCAGAAATTTTGATGAGACTTGTGCAAGCATGGAATCATCCTTTATGTGAGGGCATTCAAATACTCTTGTTGAGCTTGAATTTGCACTTGAAGCAAGCATTGTGAGCTCAATTTCTATATGATGATGGCTAGTCACAGTTTGAAACTTATAGTGCACAGTTGAACATTGCATGGGTAGATTGAACCTTATGTGGCATTCATGTTGAGTCTTGAGTAGCACTATTTGTAGACATCTCTATTGAACTGATTGATGTTGAGTCTTGAGTAGCACTATTTGTAGACATCTCTGTTGAACTGATTGATCTTGTGTTTTACTTAGGACATGTAGAAGTTTAAGTTGGGGTTGTTGCTGAGTCGGGGATTTCGACTCATTTAGGGATTAATATTCAGAGTTTTACTGTCATCAATGCTTATTTTATGCTATAAGCTGATGTTAAAATGCTAATTTGCAGCAATGAAGGTAACAGAGCAAGGCAAGGACATTACCGGGCAAAAAAGGAGCGAAAAAGTTTAAGAAAAGCAAGGTTGATGCTCGCCAAAGCCACTCGGAAAATCGCCGAGTGGCTCTTTAGCTCGCCAAAAGTCACAGCAGGCCATCCCTTGGACAAATCCAATTCGGTGAGGAGAATGGTGTTTCGGTGAAGCGCCGAACAGATCAGATATTGGTTTACATCGCCTAAAGTCACAGAAGGGAAGTGGTGAAAAGCTAAGCCAAGAAGGCGATGTAAAGGAGCACTCGACGCATCGCTAACCTGGTTGGCGAAGCCCGACTTATGTCACCGAGTTGCTCCGAAGGTGAAAATCTGGGAACGTATAAATGTAATTTTTAAAAGAAGAAAAAAGAGTTTTGGAGTTTTTGGAGAGTTCTGAAGTTCTTGGAAAGTTTTTACATTGTCCAGTTCTGGGTTTTTGATCCCTAACATTGTTTTTTGAGTAGAGATTTAGGGTTTAAATTTATTTTGAAGACTTGTGGATTGTTTCCCAAGCTAATGGAAAACATAGCTGGTAACGATTTCTTGCTCTTTATTATGTGTGGTTAAAACCCCCATTCTTGGGGGTGTGATCAAATTATCTTATGGGTGTTAGTATTTACTGATTTTATTGTTGATTTGAAGTGGTTCAATTAATAGTTGAGTATTAATTAATGAATTGTAGTTGCAAATGCAATTCTAGTTTAGCATTTAATGCTTGCTTGAGAAAGAGGTTTTAGAATTAAAACTATTAATTGATGATTGTAGTGATTAGGTTATTGTGGACTTATCTTGAGAAAGTGGATCACAATTCAATCCTACGAATCTAGCTTGAAATAGTTGATTGATTGAGGTTTTGGGTTGTTTATATTTGTTGGGCTTATCGAGGTTCGAGAGAACTCGCTTGATTCGTAATAGTTGATTGAGAAATAACTATTACACTTAAAGCCTAGCCTACCCACTAAGATTCAACGATTCTTAGTAAGTAATAATCACCCATTTAGCTAAATTGGCGTTCAATTGATCACACTCCCAAGGACCCCTTTCTATTTTAATACTCCCGTGTTTTCGTAGTTGTTAATTGCTCACTCTAATCCCCCCAATTGGCATTAGTTGTCAAACCCCTGCCATTTACTTTAATTATTTCGAACATGTTTACTCCTACAATCGATTAGCACACTCCTTTCACTTCGTAATTGAATTCTTTACTTTATCACTCTTTGTGGGATCGACCCCAACTCTTAGTTGGGTTTATACTTGATTGAGACCACCTACACTTAGAATCGGATGAAGTGTAGTTGAGCGTTATCACTAGGCGTGGTACTTGATCTAACCAATAGTCACCCAAACATAATCACAATCACACTTGTAAATACAAGTAAACAAACACCTTTACTACATTAGACTATCAACAATTCATCATTTCAGATTCAACCTTTATGATTTCCCCAACATACATTGTACATGTTTCACTATAAAGACAATTAACATACATAAATACACAACATTGGAAAACAAAAAACCTTTTACCTACACTCTAACAAATCTTTCTAGAAAATTTCTCTGATTATAACCTGCCTACCATAAGGCATTTCCCCTAGGATAACAACCAACAATATTCGTAATATCAACATCAACAATTTAATTGCCTTACCCCCTAAACAACCATAATCCACCCATTCATCCACCTAAACTCCGTTCCCGAAGGCCTAAGCATACAAACTCCAGACAATCCATAAGATATTATGCAAGTAAAGACAAGTATAACTACCTAGCAAAGCCTATCCTACCTGGACGCCAAGAAAGTGCTGAAAAATTTAGAACACGAGCTTTTGAATCCACGGGGACGAATCTTGACAGATGTAGATTAGAAATATGTGGGTTGGACCCTCCTTATGCCACAATCCATCCCCTTCATTTTCCCAAACTTGGAGAAATTTTTGAGGTTTTTTTAGAGTAACCCTCGTCTATTTTTACCACTGAAGAGGAGGAAAAAAAGGATTTGCATTTACGACTTTCTGCCCCACGACCCCCACTATAGAGGCTTTCACACTGCCATGGTGGGATGACTTCAGCCCGGTCAATTTCCAAACTCCAAAACTTTGTCATGTCGCCCCAAATTTTAAACTGACAGTTTATTTCAAAAATATATGAGAGTCTTGCCACGACCCAAAGTACCCCTAGGTGTGACATGAAAAATAGGACCTCGAGAGACCCTAAACAAGCCACTTGACATGATCAATGACACAAATTAAAGATATACAAAATGAAATCAACCATAAATCTAAAGAAGCCTAAATCATAATATCTCAATACAAGAGAATCTTTAATACAAAACATAAAATGCGAAAGCTATACTAAGTCTGACATAAACATTTGCTACATAGATGTGGTTAGGACAATTTCCTGAACCACGAATAAGCCTGAAACTGAAATGACATGAAAGAAATAAACTAATAAAAGGTGATCCAACCCTCTAACCATGAGAACTCACCACTAGCAAGCGTTGCTGAAAGATCCAATGTAGTCACGACCGGATGGAGAAGCGTTAGACTCTGTATTATAAAACAATATAGGCCCAATATGCATCAATACTTTGAATATACTGAATATGGGGAACATGCATAAATATATAAGCATAAATCAGATAAGTTTGAAAACATAGTATTGAATGACCAAGTAAAACAATACAAAATTTTGATAAGCTAGTATCATAAATTAAGAGAAAGAAGTCAATGCAAAACTATATGAAATCATGTTGTAAGTTTGAACCATTTCATTAGTGTGTGGGAGAGACCATTAATAGACATATAATCATGGGAGCTATCCATGGAGTTCAATGTATTACCCCATCAAAGAGGGCCCGAAATATCTTGCCATGACATAAAGGATCATTACTACGAGACTTGGGTACTCGCCACTAGTACCTCTCAAGATCAAAAGTATTTGGAGATTGGGTACTCACCTCTACTCCCCTTAAGTTCATGAATACTAGGCCTATCCTACGGTGGCACATAGTTTATGGGACATGGGTAATTCCCGCTAGCCGCTTGATGCTCAGTAGAACTCCCCATAGAATTAATAGATTATACTTAAGAGTATGAATTCATAACTTGTTTATAGAGACACTAATCTAAGCATCACAACCATTATCATCTTTCATATACGAATACTTCAATCGGAAGCAACCTAGTTCATCAAAACCATGTTGACACTTTATTCGAAAGTATCCTTTAAGTCTTAATCATAAGCATTCATGCCATCAAGACTTTATTTCCTAATCAATCATACATACAAGCATGGGTTCATGAAAAACATATTATATTCATAAAATTCTCAATTCAATGTTGCATGCATAATCCCAAAGCATAATCATGATCACAATATAATCACATAATATGGGTTTATGTGGAATTCATCAAAATAAGTAATAAAACTCAATTCATGCATAATAAGATTATAATTATTAAATTTATCCATAAACAATTGAACCCATTCATAAACATGCAAAACCCTAGAATTTAGATTGAATTTATGAAGGAGTTTTGGATAAATTCTTGGGACTTAATGGATTAAAGGGATCCATTGATGAACTTTCCACATACCTTGATAAGAATTTCATAGAAATTTGAGGAAGAAGTCCTTGAAGATTTGAAGAATAACTTGAATGAAGGACCTGAAACCCTAGCTTGAAGAAATACGAAAAAAAAACATTTCTTGAGATTCTTGAATTAGTTTCTTGGAAATCCTAGGGCCAAGAATTAATATTTCTATTAATGATTCATAATTGTATGAAGGAATTTGAGTTGGAAAGAATGAAATTTTTGGAGAAAGACCTACCTTGAAGAAGAATCTTGAAAAAAGATTTGAAAGAATCTTTCTCGAAAGTCTTATGCTTTGATTTTCCTTAGGGATTGAGAGTGAAGAGAATGTGGGATTAAGAGACCAAAATATGATTGTTTTGGGCCTTTCATGAGCCAAGAAAGTAGTTTAGGGTTTTCCTACGGGTAAAAAGACAAAAAAGGCCCTTTTTAGTATTTTCTTGTTGGCTAAATTGTCCTTACACTGTATCAAGTTAGTAAAATGATCACAATTGTCTACTCCAAACTCTAAATGACGCAAACTTGGTGGCATTGGTTAGAAGACTCAAATCAATTTAATTTGATGGGTTATGGGTCATATAACTAGTCATATTATAAAAGATATGGTTGTTTGATGTTGACCCAAGTAGAATCTTATATCAAAAACTTAATCGGTAAGGAAACTTTCAACTCAACTTTTTGCTAGGGGATTCTTGTGACCTTAATTCATCTCCAAATTTATTCTCACACTAAAGAATTGACCTTAACACCTAAGCACAATTTAAGAATCACCCTATGTGACCTTATACGCGGATGAAAAATGATTTGGACCTTAGCTTAGAAATTTGGGGTGTTACAAATCTGCACGAGTTGCCTTTGAGTAACGAACAAAAAAATTGGACACATTGTCCGTGATATCTCTCCTCACACAACTCCATCAATAATGCTGCCTTAAATCGTGGTATATCTTTGTTGTGTTCGGATGAATAAAATATCTATAATCATGGGTCTCATGAAGAATCAAATGTATCAAGTCTCCAACTCTAGGAAAACAAACCGACCATCAAACCTTAGAACACCGTCCATATCTAAGGTGGCCTACATGATGTCACCTCACAAAACCTGATCCTAAATGGCTGCCAAGGTATCATCCTCAATATACCAACCACGAATCATCCAAAATAGTGACGACTGAACTCAAACATAAGCTTGAGTTCACCTAAATTTGAAACATCAAGGAGAATCGTCCTATTGGCTAAAGATTGAATGCCCAAAACCAAAGGTCACTCCGAATATGAAAGGAAGTCTAGACTACCATACTCATTGCCTTTCGGCTCTAGGCTTCTGCTACCACATTCGTCTTACCCGGATGATATACAATATAAAGGTCATAGCCCTTTAACAGATCAATCCACCTACGCTGCCTGAGTTGAGGTATTTATGGATCATGATTCACTACAAACTCATGTGATCAGTATAAATCTCACATCGGACCCCATACAGGTAATGCTTACAAATGTTAAGCGCAAAAACTACCACCGCCAACTCCATGAAATAAATCGTAAATCAACAAATTTATGTCAAAATTTGTTTGCCCAGAACATGAGGATCCTAAATATAAAATTTTCATAAAATACTGAGTCCAAATCGATAAAATCTCAATCCCCTACCATGAAATTCACAAATAAGGAAAGAAAACCAAATAAAATAATTATGTGAGGATGCCAAAATGAGGATCAATTACTAACCCCTATGTTAAAACGAGAAAAGAATGCTGTAAGAATCACTCCATTCCGAGCTCTAAAACTCCCAATATGCTCAAAATACCAAATACACACAGTCTGAAATCTTAAATACCTATGCAACAGAATTTACACCAGAAACCAACAACTCTGATTTCACTAAAAGAGCCATAACTTCCTCGTACAATAGCGAAATTCCCCGATTTCCCCCCCTAAATGTTTTCAATAATGATATGAACCTACTCGTTCAATTGAAACTCAATTTCTAGTTTGTTTGCTCAGTCACATTTTTTTTTTCTCGATAAAAAAATACTTCATATTTTGCGATAAAAGTCCAATCTTGACTTAGCAAAAATACACCAAACTTTACCTATCAGTCCTATAATTCATGCTCAAACCTTCAGAAGTTTTGAAATAATTTTAAAACTAATAACAAACTTTTTAGTTGACACAAATTGCTTAAACAACGCCAAAGCACCCAAAAAGCTTTAAAACAAACTCACCCAAAACTCATCCAAGACCTCCCAAACACAATCCAAATATGCTACAAGATTGAAAATGATATATCAAACTCAATAAAATCATAAAAATACCCAATCAAGTTCACCTTAACCAATGTTGACAAAATTTAACTTTAACTTAAGAATCTCCAAATTTCCAAATAATGACATGAAACCCATCCAAAAGTTTTAGAAACTGAACCAAACCTTCAACTAGACCAAATATCACCATTAAGACCTAGTGGAATCATCAAAACTCAAAACTGACCTTTCTAACCTCAACGTTGACTACAGTCAAATATTTGCCTTAACTTTTTTCGCATCTCGTCTAATGACTGAAAATCAAAACCAAAAGCATTGGGACCCAAACCAAAAGAACTTTTGAAAATTCATTTCGAGACTCGAAACTCCAAATATTGACTAAAGTCAACCATTTCAACTTAAAAGCTTCCACAACTCCAAAACTTCCAAAAATCTCAACTCTACGATTCTATTTCAAATCTAACCTCAAAAACTGATGAAACATGACTCAAGAAAACTATTAGGAGGGGTAAAATGATATTTTTTTAGAAATTTCAAAAATGATCTTTGGGGTCATTACTGACCAGAGCCAACCGAATATGTACCTGGCCTAGTACCTGTGCTAACCAAGAGATATCATGTACTAGACGTGGTACCCGAGCCAATCATTAGTATGTACGTGGTACCCAAGCCAACTGTTAGTATGTACTAGGCATGGTACTTGAGTTAATCGACAATCATACCTCACAATCATAATGAATAAAATCACACTCGTAACACTAAAGTAAACACATTCAGTGCATGAGATTAACAACAAACTAACTTTTTAGTTTATACTTCTCTCATCTCCCTAACCATACATATACATGTAATACTAATTAAGGAGTTAGCAAGAGCATATAACATAAATAGGAAACAAAACAACCCTCACCTATACCAAACGACTTTTCCCGGTAACTTTCCAGCTTGTAACCCGATTACCCTAGATTAATACTCCTAGAATAACACCAACAACAATCATAAGGTAAACATCACCAATCAAATACATTACTATCCTAAACAACCATAAACACACATTAATCCACCCGATTCCGTGGCCAAAGACTTATAAATGCAATTTCCTAATAATTATGAGGTATTATGCAATTAAACACATGTCTAACTACTCAGTTAAGACTATCCTACCTTGGTGCCAAACAACAATCGAAGAAACCTGAACAGACACTTCTGACTACATTTGTGAAGCTTTAGCTTGTTCTCGATCTAAAATAATAACACTAGTACAAAATAAATCACAATTGGCCTTAATATTCCTAGATTATAACTTAATTCCAAAACCAAGCCAATCTCATGATTTTCCCACCCAATCCAGGGTTTTCCCACCATTAATTTACCTAGAACTACCAATCTCATGGTTACACTAGTGAATTATGGTAAATAAATGAAGAACACATATTTACAACAACCCAAGGTCTTATACCCCAAAATACTCATTAACCTAGATTTTTCTTGCCCTAGGATGAAGCCATACCCTCCCTTAGGGCTACAAATAATTCCACTAAGGCTAAGGAATTAAAGTATCAAGTTAGGGGAGAGATTTACTTACCCTTACGAAGGATTCCAATGGAAAACTGATGAAATTCACCTTAGGTCGCTCTTGATATTTCCCAAAATGTACTTGTAACATAATAAGAAGTTTTGGAAAATTTTCTACATTAACTGCGACTACCCTCGCTATAGCGGCCATACACTTCTATAACGAGCCCCTAACATCCTCATATTGACCCATATCAAGAATTAATTTCCACCGCTATAGTTGTGTGTCACCCTCTATAGCGGCTTGCATGGGACATAACCACATATATCCTCCCAAATGAACCTATTTTGCAAAACACCTTTAAATCTTGACGCATCAACCCAACCCTTCACGCAAAGTTGAATATTGAAATTTCTTCTCACCCGAATTCACTTCCAAAAATTCGTATGGACTACTTAACATCTCCACTACAAGAAAAAAAAATCTCTACTTAGACGTTTAATCCAATCCTTTCCCTAGATTACCATGACTTCCCATTGCTCAGATTTTGTGTGAGACTAGCCTAGCCTGAAATTTTCAACTTACTATTTTGGAAGTGTTCTCACCTGATTTCTTTTTAAAATAATTCATCCATAACGATCGAAGGTTTTGTTACAATGGGTACCAATTTACCCATCATTCTTCCTCGAATGTTCCAACAAGAAAAAATGAGATAAATCCAGATGAAAGTAGTATTTGAATCCTCAAACAATTGAGGGTACTTGTGTTGCATGACTTCTCGGTTTCTCAAGTGTCTTCTTCAAAAAGAAGATGTTTCCATTGAACTTTTACCAATTAGATCCCCTTAGTTCCAAATTCAAACAAACTTCCCTAAAGTCTTAGGAAGACCCACCACGAATCTATGACTATCCTTTCCCACTTCCACTCATGAATGAGCATCCTCTGAAGCAATCCTATAGGCCTTTGATGCTCATATTTCACCTACTTCCAATTTTGATATTTGGACACATATTCTTTTATGTCCCTCTTTATTCCAGACCACCAATAAAGTCACCTTAGGTACCGTTCCTTTCTGGTTACACCCAAATGAATTGAATACTGTGAACCATATGATTCTATTAACACATTCATAACTAAATTATCGACCCGATAGACAAAAATATGCCCTCTAAAATTGAGCACCCCACACGAGTCAAGTGTGGCGTTCGAAGTGTCACTTGATTCCACCTTGTTGCGAAGCTTGCTTAATTTTTTATTATCACGACCCAAGCCTACACCCTGGACGTGGCTGGCACTTGAGAACCATTGCTAGTCCCCAAGCGAACCCTCATCCTAGATGACTACAAGCGGAAGACTAACTCAAGCATATATAAACGTTAAACTAAAAGAAATGCTAAATCAACCGTGTATTAAATCTGAAAACTCTTTGAATATACTGAGTATTAAACATAAGTTTTAAGGAAAATCTCTGAAACTAAACTACTCTCCAAAACTGTCTATCTATGAAGCCTCTATTGTACAAAGATGAGAGTCGGGACACAACCCATGACTCTTCAAGAGAACTACTACTAACAACTCATAATATTGGAGTCCTCCAAAAGCGAGGAAGTCTCACTCAAAAGCGAGCGGATAAAAAGATCTCAGCAGACTCGTGTTGAGGATCCTAAGAACCTGTGTCTGCATCATTAAAAGATGCAGGTTGAATGACATCATTACATTGAATGTACGAGTATGTAATATAGCTGAATAAAAAATAACTGAATGAAAGGACTGCAATAGATATACACTCAACTGAATGTAAAAAAATAAAGAAGTGAAATCATTAAAATTTTACAAAAATTACTTACTCACCTCTGAACTCAACATATTAACTGATATAATAAAAATACACTTTTGCCTCTATTTGCGAGATTCTCTAACCGACAACTATCACTATGAGCTACGTAATGATATAACGTCTTGCCCATGCTGCCAAAAATGTCCTATATGGTGCTGGGATATAGGACACCTCAACTAAGTGGATCCACTAAGCAATAAGGATTCATCTAAAAAGTATGATCTTGTACCCATTTTGGCAAGACATGGTTTATGAGAATTTTGAGTTGTCTGAAGTCATCCCCATATCGGTGCTCAATACTACTCCCAATAATATATATACTCATGCTCAAATGTATAAAACATATTCTTTCTCTGGTTTGAGATAATTCATTAAACTATGCTTTTAGAAGAGGTAACTGCTTTGTACTCAATCTTTCTGAAAACTCTTTTACTTTTCTCAAAATAATACTCTTTTTTTCATGTAAAAAGGAAACATTTGGAAAATACTTAGTTTCCTTATACTCTTACTCAAATCTTTGTTAAAACTCTTTCTCAAACTTCTCTTTACTTTCTCAAAACTCAGTTTAAAACAAAATTGTTGGCTTTAAAAGATTCTCAAAATTTATAACTCAAAATATGGTTCATGCTGAAATATAGACATGAACGAATCAACTCAAGGATCTCAATAACAATATAGAAAACTCAATACTCAAAACTCAAGAACTCAGAACTCAACTATACTAATCTAAATAATACTCAATTCATAGGGTTCATGCTGAATTATAAACATTAACGAATCAACTCATGAATCTTAATGCATAAAATATAGCAATTCAATAATTAGGAACAAAATTTCAAAAAGAATCAGGAACTCAAGAACTCAAAATCAACTCATCTTAAGAATACTCAAATCTAGAGATAGAACCCTAGATTACTCTTTTACTGATTCGAAAGTAGATGTAGGGCGTGAGGGAGAACTAGTCTAACACTATGATAGCCTTACATACCTAGAAGAACAAAGTTCTTGAAAAATCTTGAAGAAGAGGATTTGATTGGAAGACTTGAAACCCTAGCTTGAAGAAGAACGATCAATAAAACCTTTCTTGAGATTCTTGAATTAGTTTCTTGAAATCTCTATGGCCAAGATTTATATTTTTCAGTAGTGATTCATAATTGTACGTAGAAATTTGAGTTGGAAAGAATGGAATTTTTGGAGAAGGACTTACATTGAAGAAGAATCTTGAAAAAGATTGAAAGAATCTTGAATGAAAGTCTTCTACTTTGATTATACCTTAGGGTTTTTCCTTAGGGTTTGCGAGACAAGAGAATGTTGGATTAAGAGATGAAAATATGATTGATTTGGGCCTTTAATAAGTCAAGAAATTATCTTAGGGTTTTCTTAGAGGTAAAAAGACAGAAACCCCTTTTTAATACTTTCCCGTCGGCTAATTCGTCATCACACTATATCAGGTTACTAAAATGGTCATAACTTTCTAGTTGGAACTCATCTTGATGCAAAACTGGTGGCATTGGAAATAAGATTCAAATACCTTTAATTTGATAGGTTATGAGCCACATAACTATTTATATTATAAGAGATATGATCATTTGAAGTTGACCCAGATAGAATCCTACATCAAAACTCAATCAGTAAGGAAACTTTCAACTCAACTTTGTGCTAGGGGATTCTAGTGACCTTAATTGATATTCAAAATGATTCTCACACTAAATAATTTATCGTTACACATATGAGTAATTTAAGAATCACCCTATACGACCTTACATGTAAATAAAGAATAGTTATAGCCTAAACTTAGAAATTTTTAGGGTGTTACACTCATCCTCAAATTGCTTCGCCTTGATTTCCTCCATAAATGCGGGCTTAACCTCTATACTGGCCAGTTCTCCACCCTTCTTTTAAATTTCCAACTACATGAACTTAGATGTTATAGTCTAAAAATCTTTAGGCAAATGTTGCTTAGACACCACCAAATAAGCTAAGCTACCCATGCTGGCAATTTTCTAGCTCCATGCGTCTGTCACCACATTAGCCTTACCCAGATGGTACTGGATGGGCACATCATCATCCCATCCACGTCCTCTTTCTCAGATTCAAAACCATTTTAGTTAACACATTCTACAAGCTGCAATGATTTGTGAACACTTCACACTTGACACCATAGAGATAGTGTTTGTAGATCTTAAACGCAAATACTAACTTAACATAAAATTAGTTATGAATAACACCCTAAATTACTTCAGAACATCATATTCCCGCTACCATATGAGAAAATCCATTTACCCCAATGATTCCCAACCAATCCCAACTGTCCTGAAATCGAAGCTTCCCCACAGTCACACTTCATTCTTTCCCGTTATCATTTTTACCAATGATAAGTCCATGCATAATTTTTCATACAAAAATGTTCAGTTAATCACATAGCAATTTATCACTAAGCCTTTACACAGAATCAAATTATGACCTTTTCTTGTCCGTAATCTTACATAAATTTAGGCAATTACATCTCACACAATTTCAGTCATTGAAGCAATGTAGTGCACATAGTAAATATCTCAAGATTCATCACTGAAGCATATCATATTCATTATCTTTTATTCGTCTCATGGATGACCGTTGGCCGACCATCAATGAATTTACATAGCCTCTATGGCCATATACCAATTGGAACTTTCATATTTTCAATCTCCTTTGCTAGTGTCATTTTAGTCAAGGACCACAACATTTAGTTTACCTCATTGAGATACCAATTGGAATCAAGAGAAACTAATTGGACTCAACCCATACAAGCAAGCAACAAATCACATGAAAAAAGTGAAGAATGTCGAACGATTTCCTATGATGCTTCATAGGTTCTCGAAGGTTAGATGTGGACATTAACACATCATGAATCCTGAGGAATCTATTCGACATCCGCTCTTGTACTGGGAAACTAGTAATTTTGGATCTAATACAAAATTATAACAATTCAATCCACCGGTTTGTGCAGACTCCTACATTAATACCTCGATAGGAGAACCCTTACACCTACTCTAAAATATTAAATATAGAAGTGAACAATTACCAACTAATTACCCTATTTAAAGACAAAAATACTAAAACTTGGTTAAAACAAAGTACTTTGGTGAAATAAACTGAACCCTTCCAAAAATCTAGTCTAAACATGTACAAGAACTTCTAAGAGAATACATAATTCGAATATAATAAGACACATCTCCCTCCACAGGGGAAGAGAGGTAGAAGCTGCAACAAATCATCTTTGTCTTCACCTAATAAATATCACTGATCCTGCAGCCAGACTATACCAAGACATAATAAGAATAGTACCAGTACGAATAATACGTACTGGTAGGTATCATAGGTCTACCTGAATTTACCACATAAAGAAACATGAAATTTAGATATATAACTAGGACCCCAATTGTCACAACCCAAAGTATACCCTAGTCCTAACATTGCGTATAGAACCTCAAGAGGCCCTACACAAGCCACTTAGCATACATCATACAAGATAATAGAGATAAATATTTCAAAAGAAAGTCTGATATCATAAAATAGTTTGACAAAGAGGAAGTCTAACATAAGTCTCAACAAGACATCTACTAACTAAAAAAAAAGTGGTTGGGATGTAACCCATACACCATATACATATGTCTAAAAACTAAAATGATATAAAGCTATAAAAGTGTATTGGTCCTCGGATATGAGGACTCACCAATCTTCAAATTTGAGAGAGAGATCAACTAGCCAGAAGTATGCGAGGTAGGAGCGTCGGACCTTATATTATGAAACAATGTAGGCAAAAGTATGCATTAGTACATGGAATATACTAAGTATGATAGAAATTGTTAAGAGTTACATAATAATTCTAAAAAGAACTTTACATGACATGCAATGACCAAGACAAATTATAAGATAAAAGTTAGAAAACATAAGTCATAATTATGGTCAATGCAAACTTAACATCTTTAAAACACTTGAGAGATACTTTGAATGTAACCTTACTTCATTATTGTGAGACGTTCACCATTAACCAACATAGACCATGTTAGCTATAATATGGAATCCAATGTACTTCCCCCACACAAAAAATAGAGTGTTCTACTTGCGAAGGTAGAACCATGAGTCTGAGCTAAGATGGATCCACTAGCTAATATCTATCCGAGACAATATCCTATGGTGACACATAGTTAGGGACAAGGATATTGCTACTAGAGACCCGACCTCTACAATGGGAGAGCCTCCATCTCAATATCCGCTCAGTGCTAAGTAAAATCTCAAGTAAAGGTCATTGATCATATTCATATTATCATTCATGGAAAAATATAATTAAGATACTAATCCAACCTAGAAACATCATAGAGAAACTTCTTAGACCATGAGTGAGAAAACCTTTCACCATCCATGATCTTTTCATAATAGTTTATTGAAACCCATAGTCATTAACTTCATACTAAAAATGCCATACTACTAATGATATTAGTTTTAGAAACCTGATCTATGATCATTGATGGGATATAGATATACCATACTAATCAAGACATAATATAGGAAATAATCAAAATCATTGATGGAAAATCAAGATGTCATTCATTTCATGTGGTCAAGCTTCATTGAATATATAAATACCTTCATCTATAAGCTTAATTAAGTCATAAACATTGTTATCATAAATACAAGCATATCTTCATAAATTCATATCTCATAGTTCATAAGCATCATCATGTGTTCATAGTCAAAAATCATAAATCATGCATGAGTTCATGTGAATTCAACTCAAAATTATGTAAATACTTTCAATTCATGCATAAAAAGATAGAAAAATAATCAATTGAATCAGAATTGAAAAGAACTCATGAAGATTGAATAAAACCCTAACTTTGAATTGGGAATCTAACTTGTAAAACTTGAAGATTTTGAGAACCTATGAAGGAAAGGACTCGATAGGTGAATAATAACATACCTTGGTGATCAAGGCCCAGTAGCTATGGTGAATTGAGAATCTTAAAGTGAAACCCTAGCTTCTTCTTCTTTAGCTTCTGAGAGGATTTTGGGGATGAACTTTGAGGGAAATTTAGGAAATCGGTGAATGATTTAGGATGTGTAGTTTTAGGACTTAAATCACTTATATAGGTCTTGAAAGAGGGGTTAAAATGACGTAGTTTAGGTACCAAACACATAGGGAAAACACCAAAATGACCATAACTTAAAAACTAACGGAGTCACCTATATGGAAGCTACACGAACCTTTTAGGGATCCTTGGTCCGAGAAGCCAACCATCCAGATTGCCCTTTTTAAGGGCTGCCTTATACAGCCAGCCCACTGCCTCTAAACGATTAGTGGTGCTTTAAACGGCTCGTTTGGCCAACCTTGAACCCTGCATGGTTGGTTTAGGCCTGAGAACCTGCCCGTTAACCCACTTTACCCTTTTCTAAAACCCTATGTGTTACACCAATCCTTCAAACCCAACCCTTCTATCACATAAAACTTCTTGATTCATCCAACATTTAATCAAGCACACCCCTTAAGTAATTCCGACCACTCAAGGATTCCTAAAATATAATCTATGGTGTTTAACCTGCAATTCCCAATCTACACAAGGACTATCCTGCATTTAACACACCAATATGGCCATTCATGGACCCGTATATGATGAATAACAATTAAATAAGAAATTGGTTTCAGTAACGAAATATATACCATGAACAATCAAGCATGTACTAGGCATGGTACCCAATCTAACTAATATAGAACATGTATTGTTGAGGTAATTGAGACAATCAATAATATTTACCAGGTATACTACCCGAGTCAACCGATAATATGTGCCAAGCATGGTACTCAATCCAATTGAGAGTATGTACCACGTGTGGTACTCGGGCCAACCGAGAATCACAACTTCAAACCAAAATAACAACCACAACGAATACAACTACACTTCTAAGACCACAAACAAATAAGACAAGTTCATTGGATGAGATTTACAACAAAATATCATTTTGCCTTTATCTCTTTTTAACTCCATAATCATATACTATACAAGCATTGCTAATGAAATAGTTACCATTCACACATAACATAAATTGGAAAACAATTCAATCATCACATACCTTAATCGACCCATAAGATAACACCTAGCAACTATCATAAGGCAAGCATTAGTAATCAAGTATCTTATCACCGTAAACAACAATAATCAACACATTCAACCATCAACAGCTCGTGCCCGAATGCCTAGGCATAAAATCTCCCGTCAATCTACAAATAATATGCATTCATAGACAGGTCGAACAATTCAGTTAAGCCAAACTTGGAGCAGCGTATGAGGATTTTTATAATAATTCCCATCCATTTTTCTACTGAACAGGAGGAGACAAATTATAAAATTCATGTTTTCTAGGTTCTGGTCTTGTCATCCCCGTTATATTGGCCATGCAGCCGCTACAATGGTGGTGTCATATCAGGAAAAAGTCCACTATGGCGTCCTGACAATAGATCAGATCAAATTCAAATTTTGAAATTTATGTTGTGTCACCACAATTTAAATTGGCGGCGTATTTCCAAAGCTTTTAGAGTTTCGTATGAGGTACTTTTTGAATAACGACTAATTAGGTCGTTACAAATATAAAATTACACAAATTAGCTTCTAAAAATTTATTATATACTATATTTTGGAATATATATAAACTTAATTATACTAAATAAAAAATTGATAAATTTGATATATTCTTAAATTTCTTTCATCATCTTGTTTCAAAATTATAATGAGAGCAAATAATTTTAATTTTCTATACTTAAGCAAATATTTTTTAAGTATTTATTTATACTTGTGATGAGATTTTTTCTAAAAATTATGATGTGAAAATATTATGTTGTGGATGATGCCACACAACAAATTTCATATAATAAATCGATTCAAACTGACATAATTTCAAGCAACATAATGATTTTTAAATTAACATAACTAAACCACTCATATAAGATATTATAATAATTAAAATTGAAACGCATAATTCAATATATTACATCTTATGGAGTTTTTCTCTCAAAGGACTCCTTGTCATATTGGGTTTGAGTGTACCCAAATTTATTAGGGGAATACTTAGAAGTTGAAGGTCCAGGATTGCGTATTGGATCTAATCCTGCAGGAACTTCACGCATGGATGCCTTCAAATTTTTGGAATGTTTTAACTCTACTAAATATCAATAAATCTCTTTGAGTTTTAATGATTTGATAGAAATATTCTCATTCCTGATTGCTCCAGCTTCTACTGGGGTATTGAGAAGGAGAAGAACAACAACAAACATAAGAAAATGAAAGTTATTCATAATGAAACTAAAATTATTATGATTTTGCTTCTCATGTGTAGATTTTTTATTTTTATGATTCCTTGTTTATATAGTGTTTCAAAAAATATTATCATATCAATAGAGTAAATTGACTTAGATTTTCTTACCTAAAAAAATATCAAATAGGGTTAGTTATATTAATGAGGAGATTCATGTTATCTCAAATGATAAATACCATTTAATGCATACATTTATTTTAAAAAGTAATTGATCAAGTCATCTACCCTAAAATTTCTTGTTATATTTTTCGCATGTTAATCTATCTATCTATAAGAAAAAATATAACAAAATTGAACTATGACAAACTAGAAACAATAGAATTCTGATTCAAAATCAAGAAGTAAATAAATATTGGAACAATATTTATTACAAAATTATGTATAAACAAGTTGTTGACCTTCAAATTTCTATTATAATATTAGAATCAATTACTATTTGAGGTCTTAATAAGTGCAACTATGAAAACCTCATAGATATTGAAATGTATATATACATATGCACACACACAACCACAACCACACACACATATATATACTAGTTTTGACACACGTGATTTGCACGTGAATATCAAATCATGTACTACACTATTTTTAAAAATAATGAGAATAATATAAAATTAAAAAATTAAGTAAACAATTATAAACTGAATGATAAAGTATAAGTTCCTATGAATAGTGGATGTAAACTATCTTATGATTACTACCAAAAGTTAGTCACTCTTAAAATCTTTTAGTTACACATCTTAAATATACTTTCTCCTCCCTCCCTCATAGTCCATTACTTAATTATTATTGTATTGTTATATATATATATATATACACCTAAAATATATGGGTTAAGACAGTTGAATGCAACAAGTCACAACTAGAGAGGTATTAGGAGTCTTGAGGGGTAATTTAGTTGTACATAAAAGTGATTGATGATGGAATGGAGAGGTTAAAAAAAGTAGAAGTCAAGATGGTTGCTTATACAAAGTTAGTGAAAAGCTTAAATGGGGAGAACACGAGGAGGAATAGCGAAAGATATAAGAATGATAGGAAGTGAAGTTTGCGATGTCTACGGCTAAGACAATCACTTTTAAATGCTTGTATAAAGCGATATAGTGCAATTGTGGGCATAGGTATATGTATAGGCTATACAAGGTGAGAGAGAGAGAGAGGATGTCATGAGACCAGACCAAGTGAAGCACATCAAGTATGCGAATGATGTACTGTTGGTCAAAAAAACACACATTAGATAGAGGTAGAAGGCTTATTTCAAAGTTCTTGAACAAAAAATGGGTAGAGATTTTGTGTTGGAGAGTTAGAATTCTGAGAATCATAGACGTTTTAGGTATCATAGGTGCATAAATACCACAAAGGTTAGGGGGATATTTGTATGATGAAGAAGTAAAGAGCGACTGGGATGGATGGGATCTCGATGGATTTCTTGAAGAACACTGGCACGACAAGTATGGATTGGCCAATGAGATTATTTAATGTTTTTTCAGGATGACAAAAATGCTAAAAGATTGGAGGTGGAGTACAATATTTCCATTGTACACGAACAAGGGTGATATCTATAATTGTAACAATTATAGGGGTATCAAGCTATTAAGCCATAGGATGAAAGTTTGGGAGTGAGTAGTGAGATAAGGATGATAAAAATTGTGTCTATTTGCGAGAACCACTTTTGTTTCATGTCAAAAGGATCAACTACAAATGTTATTCATCCTGTAAAGTGGTTGTATGATCAGTATATAGACGGGAAGTGAGACTTACATACGGTATTCATTTACCTAGAACAAACATATGATAAAGTCCCTAGGGAGATGTAATGACCTTTAGGTCATTTTCTCTGTTGTCATAAGTTTTTGGCATTTAGAGTTTTCAATAGATGCTCCAAGTCATTTATGACTTGTTGGAACTTATATGATGATAATCGTGATTTTCATTTAGTTTTAATATAAGTTTCTATAATGTGGAGTTTATGAAGTTAAGATACCTTACTTCGGTCAAAAGTTCAGGCAAACAACCTCAGAATTCAATTGTGATAGTTTTGTTAGCTCCGAAATATCAACTTTTGGGGTAGAAGACCTTTGGTTTGGATCCAAAGGATTTCAAACTCATTTTGAGCTATCCTGTGGTTTCAGATAAAATGGGGGCTTAGATTCTGGGACACACTTTTCATTGAGAAAACCTATGTTGGAATTTTCAACAGTTTAGTTAATTCCAAAATTCAATTTCTGATCGGCTAGAATTTTTTGTTTACGTTGGTTGGACCTTAATTGAATTATGAAGGTCTATTTAAGACTTTGGTTTTTAATCCCAAATAGTTGATGCACAAACTGCTTGTGCATATGTTCCCGCAGAGGAAGGCTTGCTTTGATGGACAAGTCGGATCCGCTCTGGTAGAGAGCTAGAGGCTCTAGTAGAAGTTGATGACATAAGCTTGCCTCACTCATGTGGATCTTGATCGCTTCGACAGTCTTATGCCTACAACGTTGGGGGTTCGCTCTTGAGAAGCTGACAGGTCTTGTTGATCTTCACGCCCTGAGCCTACACCCTAGATGTAGCCAACACTCGAGAAGCATTGCTGATCTCCAAGCAAACCTTGGCCTTACTGACTTCTTAGTAGAACACTTACTTAAGTGATAATAGGCTTAAAAGAAAAATCTAGTACATTTGAACTCGAAGTAAATATTCAACTCCAACTATCTGTAAAATACTCAATAACACAAGTATAATAGTTTGCAAAAATCATCTTAAGGAAAAGTAAATACTGAGAGACTCCTCAACTCCATCTATCTATGAATCCTCTATTAGTCAAGATGGATGTCTAAACAAGACCCATGACATCTCAAGAACACTGATTAGAAAATAAATGTGAAGTCCTCTGGAATGAAAGGAGGCTCACCCAAGCTATCTGAAGTGCAAAGTAATTTCAACGATGCGCCTGTTGATGATCTTGAATACCTGTATCTGCATCATAAAAGATGCAGGTTGACTTGCATCAATACATTGAATGTACGAGTATGTAATATAACTGAATGTATAAATAATTGAACTCATAATGCTGAAAGAATACTTACCTTAACTCAACTCAATACCAAGAAATAATAAGAGATGACAATATTTAAAGCTTCATAAATAAAATATTTTAACTCAAGAAATAATAAATAAACTCTTTAATCTTATTTTGGAGAAGCTTTAACCGACAACTATCACAACCCAAAGTACACCTTAGACGTGCCATGATGTATAAGACCCCTAGAAGCCGTAGACAAGTCACTTAGCATACATCATATACAATAATATAATTGTCTATCAAAGAGTTTGACAAAAGTAGCAAAAGTCTAACATAAGTCTCAAATCCATCACAAGAAAAGTGATTGGGATGTATCCCATACATCACATAAAAAGTCTGAAACTGAAATTACATAAAGCTATAAAAGTGACATCGTACTCGAAGTATGAGGACTCGTCAAGTCTTAAAATATCCAATGCAATCAACTAGCCACGAGCGGATGGAGAAGTGTCGTCAAGCCCTACATTACTAAAACAATGTAGGCACAAGTATGCATTAGTATGTGGAGTGTACTAAATATGAGGGGAGTGCCATAAAACATGAGACATGATCATAAAGGGACATAATTGAAAACATGGAATGCATCACTAAGTTAAAACATAGTAAAATCATTTAAGAAGATTCAAAAATGATGAACACGATTAATGCATATTTAAATCATAAAAGGGAGTTTCATAAAACATTATTAATTAACCTAGTTCGTTTTATGGGAAGTCTACCATTAGACAACATATAGACCATGAGAGATATAATACGGAATCTAGTGTCGGCCCACACCGAAAAGGGTGTCCTCACTTACCAAGGTAAGAACCATGAACTTCTAGCTTACGTGGATCCACTAGCTAGTGTCTATCTAAGACAATCATCCTATAGAGGCACATAGTTTATGGGACATGGGTATTCGCCAGTAGTCCACTCGCTGTTAAGCATAAATCCCACAGAATAGTCATTAATTTGTCTTATCAATATAGGACATGGGAAATCACCACTTGTCTTATCATCCATGGAAGGGAACATCAAGTAGCCAATCCAAGGTAGAAACATCATAGGTAGCTCCTTAGACCATGTGTGAGAAAACCTTTTACCATCCATGATCTTTTCATAATAGCTTTTTAAAGCTCATATATATATATATATATATATATATATATCTTCATCTATAGACTTACATAAATCATACACATTGATTTCATGAAAATAGATATGATTTCATAAAAAAGCATTCATAGACCCAAGCTTCTTCATAGATTCATGTAAGTTAGGGTACATAGTCAAAATTCAAAGAATAATTCATGGGTTCACATGGAATTAGTTGAAAAGAATGTAATTAAGTCCAAATCATAAAAAATGAGGTCATAATAAATCATTGATACCATACAAATAGAACCCATGAGGAATTGAATGAAAACCTAATCAATTTCGGAAAACTTGAATTGCAGAATTGAAGAAACTTTTGGGACTCAACTGAACCCATTGATAAACTCCCTACATGCCTTCATTGAAGCCCTAAGCAATGATGAAGAAAGGAGACTTGAACATGAAACCCTTGACTTCTTCTTCAAGCTTTAGAGAGAGAAATATTGGGGAAGAACTTTGATCAACTTTTGAGAATTTTGAAGAATGATTTAGAATAATTAGATTTTAGGCTTAAAAGACTTATATAGGGTCTAGGATTAGGATTAAAACGACATAGTTTAGGAACTAATCAGTTAGGGAAAAGACCAAAAACCCCTTAAAAATAACTGTCAAGCCCTCACTGACAGATCCGACCTATGTTCTGTAGGTCCTACTATAGATCATCATAGTCAACCCGTAGGTGGGGTTTAGGGGCTTGAATTTAGACCTTCAAACGATGGTACCCATGTACGATCCGTATGTCCACTTACAGATCGTACATACCAACCGTAGGCCCCAACTTTGACCCTCAAAATTTCACTAAGTTTGAGTCACCTAGAGACCTATCTACAACTCGTATATTGAATGACGAACCGCCTGGTGAACCGTAAAAAGGGTACTAGAAATTGACCTTTGAAAAATATTTATCCCACCACCTACAGTTTCAACGTACTACCCATAAGAGCACCTACAATCCGTAGGTGGGTATCGTAGACACAGACACCAGCTAAGGAAGTTTTGTATTTTTCCTTGTTTTCAAATCTGAGGTGTTACAATATCTCACCCGTGGGAATATTCGCCCTCGAATGAAACTCAAACTAGCATGAAAAGAGTAGGAGAGAAACTAACAACCCAATATTAATGCAACATCATCAAAATGCACATAACCAAAGAGGAACTTGGACTCCAAGCTAAAATATATTCAAAACATCATTTCATAAGACAAACATGCAAGATCATATTCAATGCACAAAGTCATGAAACAATCGATCAAGCTAAATCATATCTTTGAAGAAATCAAATTTTCATGAGCATGCATGCATGAGGAAACATGGGAATGACTAAAACGCAAGAATCCTAAAGAGTGAACATGAGAGTCTAATGCCTCAAATAGACCCGAAGATAAAGGAAAGAGATAGGGATACTAAGACATCACACCATATTCGACCTTTCACATACCAACCAAAAGCAAGGAACCTTCCAACAATTTAAATAGTTCCACACACACCAACCATGAATCACACTATCTTCCCCTTGGGAGTAAACTTATCTAGTCTTTTCAAATCCATCTCCCTCAACCCAAACATAGTACCAAAGTTATAACAACCATAGAACCATTGATACAAGTAAACAATTAAGGAATTTCCATAAAGATTTCAAGATCGACTTCAGACACAATAATCATACATGGAGCCATACCATAGCCAACGAAATGCCCAATATCGAGTAATGCATAACTATAATCTAAAAGACCATAATTTACCAATTTTTGCATTCGAGGAACCCTCATGATCTTGTTGAGTTTGATCTTACCTACCATCCATTCGCTTAGCAATAAGAAGTGGGCAATCTCTCATCTCGTGATCACTCTTTCCACACTCAAAGTATGCATTTGAACTGGGTAGACACTTACCCCTATGTCTTCTTCCATATTCCCAACACTTACGTACCATTTTCTCACTAGAACCATTATATTGAGAATGATTACCTCCACTGGACCTTGAATGTGAGAAATCACCATTATCCCTTCTTGCTCTCTTTGAATCCTTAGTTTTCTTTTTAAGCTTTTTCTCGTCTATTTTTTGTGCACGAACCATCAAACGAGAGAGATCCATATTTTTAACAAGCATGGAAGTTAGGCATTCTTTGACCACCAAGTTGGAAGCACCTGGCACAAACTTACTCATCCTTGCCCTTGGATCGGCATCCATAGTTGGAGCGTATTTGGACAATTGCGTGTATTTCAAAGCACAATCCTTCACACTCATATTCCCTTGACGAAGGTTAATGAACTCAAGTACCTTTACCTCCCTCATCTCAAGGGAAAAAAACATATCAAGAAAAATAACCTTAAATTTCTCCCAATCAATATGACCCACACCTATTACCCTCTCTTTCTTACATTGGTCAAAATAGACTTTAGCAACACCCTTAAGTTGATAAGCAACCAATTCTGTCTTTTCCACCAAAGTGATACCCATAATTCCCTCTATCTTACAAACCTTATCAATGAACTCTTGATGATCTTTCTTAACTTTAGACCCATGAAATTTCAGAGGATTCATCATAGTAAAGTTCCTCACCTTTGTTACCGCCGTAACGATCCTCGGGTTCACGGGAGCCACAACCTCTCTATTTGCTTGAGCCGTCATAGCTTGGGCAAATGCATAGAATGCAGATCGAAACTCATCATTAGTCACTTGCTTGGCCAAAGGGTCGATCGACACTTGGGGAACCTCGGGCTCTGTATTTTCACGAACATTCATATTCGTTATCATGGGATTCCTTTGTGGAGGCAGATTCTGTAAAGCATAAATAAGGGTTAGGAGATAAGGACCTTTATAGAGGTAAACTCTATGGCACGACTATAGAGTAACAAAATAAGTTGAGTTTCTTAAATATCTTATAGTATCTTCTTCATAAATGTGTCGCGCTTCAAACTCATGAACAATATTCTACTTGACGTGGCTTATGAGACATCCTAGGACCCTTCTAAACTTTGTGCTCTGAATACCAAGTTTATCACGGAATGGTCTACCAATTGTGGAAATTTCCATCGTCCATAGGTCCAGTCATAAAACATCAACTGCCTGGCACGATCTCACTAAAACAGACATAACATTTTACCTTGAACTTGAAATGAGGCAAACTTGGTGGAGTTGGAAAAATGACTTGTAGACCTTTAATTTTATAGTCATGGACCACCTACTGCATCATGAGCTGAGATCTATGGTCATTTGAAGTTGACCAAGTAAAATATTATGTAGAAACTCAATCGGTAAGAAAACTTTTAACTCAAATATGTTCTAGGAGATTCTAGTGACCTTGATTGATTTCCAAAATATCATTCCATACTATAGAATTGACCTTAGAACTTAAGAACAATTAAGAATCACTCGGCATGACTTTATACATAAATGAAGAATTGTTTGGGTCTTAACTTAGAAACTTTTGGGGTGTAACAATATCTCCCCCTTGGGATCATTCGTCCTCGAATGACGGTTAAACTGAGAATGGAAAAGAAAGGAGTTACTATCACTATCTCTCTTTACTTATGAACTTATCTTTTTACATAGGTGAAAGTGATTCATACTCAGAGTTTTGAAACTGGACTAGAGCACACTTGGCACAAACACTCAATAAGGTTTCAAGATTACTGGTCATGACACGAACCTTCTAAGCATCACAATAGAAGCATCTACTCTATCCCATCTATTATTACTCAACTACTATCATCAACATCATTATCAGAACTAGAAGGATCAATGAGGGATCTTAGAGCGAAAGATCATAAGCATGATTCTTTCAATACATCTGATATAAGAATATGCATGACATACCAATATTTTGCTTGTAATTGAGGGTGAATAATGAATTCACAAGACTGAGCATACTATGAGATACAAGTGCTTATCTGAATATGTTCATATCACGAGGCTAATATTCACAACTTTATAGAGTAAGATTGAGATCAATGGGCTAAAGTCTTTGCCCTTTATTCTGGGAACTGAGCATAGATGTGAATCTATCTGAAGTGTATGAGCATATGCCATGAACAAAATTCTAATATTAGAAACATTAATAGGTTGTTGTAATGATTGAACTTTGAGGAATACGAGATTATGAATGGATTGATATAACACTATAACTCTTTTTGAACACATCACTATTTGATTCTTAACACTTGATTGGTTTCTCATCTTATCATCTACCCCTTAGGTTTGAAGTTTACACTCTAAAGCTATATATCTATTTCATCTTTTCTAAAATAGTCTATAATTGATTTAAACTAATACTCGTGAAATACTACTATCATTGCTACTAAACTCTCCACGTGCAGGCATTAATATTCCTTCTAAGGATTCTTTATGAGAAACTAGTCTTAACTTCTTTCGGCTTCTATAGAAGACTTTTTTTATAACTGATACACAAATTTACCTATTAAGTCGTTTAATCTAATTCTTAATAGTCTTACTTCTCCTTCTTAGCCTACTAATATTGTCCTTCTAAGTTCATAACTAGATAACTGGAGGAAACTTGAACTATATTCGAAAGGCTTTTCATTGACTATATATTATCTCTTCGATCAAACTCTTAAGGGTAATAAATAATGCTTAGATCAACCTACTCCACATTGTTAACTCAAATATACTTTCTACGCACACATGAAAAGTCATAAACTTAATTAAAACCTCTTCTGATTACATACGATCTCGGGTACACCCTTAAATGCTCTTGTTAATCTAATGACTTAGCCACACTTCATTTCTCTCATCTAAGGTTCAGAATACCACACTTGTACCACTCACATTCATTGCAAACTAACATCATAATTCCTCACTTATTCTATGTCAAACATACCAGATCAATTCTCAAAATTAACATCATTGCCCTTATGTTGCCATCCTTTTTTTTTATCATGACACTCATCTAAAATTCAAGCTTAGTGTCTAGTAATAAACACATACATCAATATAATTGCTCACATCTTATACTACTTACGACTACCAGATAAAATTAAGAAACACTCACCCCCTAAGACCTCATGAAAAGTAGTCAATATTTATCTCCTAGTCTACCTATTTACATATTATCATCATGAGGATCTGCCTTCAAAATCATAGGTCTAACTTAGATATATCACATCATTAATACTCTATCCTTTTATTCAACACCTATACTTGGTCTTTACTAACGCAATGACACATTGACATAAACTTCTTTCTAGTTAAAGTATACTCTAACTCATCCTAAGCAGTAACCATTCCTCTACCTTCTATCATAAAATCCAGACAAAAATATTTTTCCTTAGCCAACATATAAGAGAAAAACACCTCGCTAATGACTTATTGGATACATGATTGCAACTACACACTTTATTCAATAACTATCCTGATTTCATAGGTATGCATACTTCTAACTCTGGGCACTTCTACTACTATTGCTTATAACATCATATCTTATACTATATTTTCAGGTGAAAATGCTATCCAAGCTCTAAAACATACTTCCCTCGTAAAGATTATCTCTCGAAACAAGGTTTAGAGAAAAGAGTTTGGGAGTACACCTCACTTCTAACTCGACCATACAATTCATATGAATAAGAGTGCATTCTTTCGAATCCAAACACTTAAACTCACTTACATGGTTCTCTCAAGCTCCTCTACAGTTTCTTGAATTTTTGAAGACTTTATTTGAGAGAAAATCATTGATAAGGATCTGGGATTTTCTATTTCAACCACCTTGAGTATGAGGGGTAGTCAAATGGATTTGAGAAATGTACGAGTCTGATTAAGTTTCTTATGCCACAGTTCTAATGCACAATTTAGAGTAAGAACGAAGGGAAACTTTTTTTAAATATCTGTAGTCCCTCATTTATAGAAGTGGGGACCTTACGACCATAAATAAGATTGTACTGAAATAGCTTCATAGACACCCTAGGACAGTTGAACTCTATGCTTTGATACCAAGTTTCTCACACCCCGAGCATACACCCTACACGTGGTCGACACTCGAGAATCATTACTGGACCCCAAGAGAACCCTTAGCCTGATTGACTACTTAGCGAAAGACTTAGTCATGTGATAATAGGCTTAAAAATAGAATCTAGCACATTGAACGTAAAGTAAATACTCAACTCCAACGTTATAAAATACTCAATAAATAAGTATAAAAGTTTGCAAAAATATCTCAAGGAAAAGTAAATTCTGAGAGACTCCTCAACTTTATCTATGAAGCCTCTATTATTCAAGATGGATGTAGAGACAAGACCCATGACATCTCAAGACCACTGACTAGAAAATAAATGTGAAGTCCTCCGGAATGCAATGAGGCTCACCCAAGCTATCTGAAGTGCAAAGTGATCTCAACGAAGTGTCTGTTGATGATCCTGAACATTTGTATATGTATCATAAAAGATGCAGGTCGAATGACATTAATACATTGAATGTACGAGTATAATATAGTTAAATGGATAAATAATTTAACTGATAAGGTTAAAGGAATCCTTACCTCAACTCAACTCAATACAAAGCAATAACAAGAGATGACAATATTTAAAGCTTCATAAATAAAAGATTATAACTGAAGGATGTATATAAAAATACAATAAAATACTCTTTACTCTTATTTGGGAGATTATCTAGCCGACAACCATCACTGTGCGTTACATGATGGTACATCGTCACGCCCGCATTGCTAGAACGGTCCTATACCTTGTTGTGGTATAAGATACCTTAACTAAGTGGATCCACTAAATTTCAGCTCAAGAGAAATAAGGTTTCATCTAAAAAGTATGATCCTTTACCCATGTTGGTTATATGGTTTATGAGGAATGTGAGTTGTCTGAACTCATTTCCATATCGGTGATCAATACTACTCCCAATAAATATATGTTCATACTCAAATGTATAAAACATACTCTTCTAAATTTGAATTAATTGATCAAAATATTCTTGTAAGAAAGGTTACCGCTATGAAATATCTCTGAACTCATTAACTCATGTAGAAATCAATGTTTCTCTTTTCTTAATGTAAAAATGATACATTTGGGAATACTTAGTTCCCTATACTCCTTCTCAAATTATGTATAAAACTCTTTCCGAAACTCATCTTTGTTTTCTCAGAAAACCAATTTAAGACAATTGTTTGGTTAAAAAGATTCTCAATAATGACTCAATAAATGCTCAAATATTAGGGCTCATGCTGAAAAATGGACATGAAAAATTAACTCAAGAATCTCAATACAACATATATAACAACTCAATAATCGGGATTAGAATTTATAACTCAACAACAAATCTTATCTTAAGAATTTTCAAACTAAGGATGTAACCTTAGATTATCCTTTACTGATAGAAAGTAGATATTGGGCGTGATGATGAACTCAGTCCATCACTATGATAGTCTAACATACATGATTAATAAAGCAATTAGTCTGAAAGCTTTTATGGAGACTTGATTTTATCTTGAGCTTGAGGAAGAACATTAGTTTTTTGATGAAAACCTTTGAACCTCGAATCCTAGTGCTTGCTCTTGATAAATGAACTCTTTTATGAAGTTCTTAGAGTGGAAGTACATGGGGAAGCCTTGGGTGGAAGGATTTTTTTAGTATCTTGAATTTTTGACTTGAATGTTTTAGAGTTCTTGTTGGAGAAGAGGAACCCTAGGTGAGTTTTAAGAGAATTTCTAAATACTGGAATGTTTAGATTGATGATTTCTAGAGGAAAACTAGTTAGTTGAATGATATACTCAGTTGAAACACTCAAAAATGACTTAGAATAGGGTTAAAAGCTTGGGAAAGGATTAAAGTAACCTAGAACGTGTGCTGGAAGTTGCTGAAAAAAAGTGCAGCAAGCCTTCACGGAATGGTGTACCAATCATGGAAATATCCACCGTCCGTAGGTCCAGTCGTAGAACATCAACTGTCTGATAGGGCTTCACTAAAATATGCATAATTTCTTACCCTAAATTCGGAATGAGAAAGATATGGTGGCGTTGGAAAGAGGACTCGCAGACCTTTAGTTTGACAGGTCATGGGCCACCTAATTCCTTGAGAGATATTGTCATTTGAAGTTAACCAAGAAAAATCTTATATTGAAACTCAATCGGTAAGAAAGATTTCAACTCAACTTTGTGGTAGAAGATTATAATGATCTTAATTGATATCCAAATTCAGTCCCACACTAAAGAATTGACTATAGCACCTAAGAACAATTAAGAATCACTCGGCACGACCTTATACATAAGTGAAGAATAGTTCATATCTTAACTTATAAATTTTTGGAGTGTAAGAACTTGATTTTATAGATATAAACAAGAACCCCAAAATTTATCATCAAGTCACATGACAGTAACTTGAAATCTAGAAAACAAAATAACTACAATCCATCATATACTCCTAAAATCATCACCCTTAATCATTGTGGAATTATTGAATAATCATTTGCCACCAAAGATTTGTCCTAAGTCCCCAAAAAAAATACCATAAGTTCTAGTTTTTACGTTTTGCACAAATTCAAATTTTCATTCTTTTTCTTTCCCAACCCAACACTATAGCCGTAGTTAATACATACATAAGTTTGTTTTAAAAAATATATTTTCTCCTCTAGTAAAAATAAAAGATATTTCTCAAAAATATTTTTCATTCATAAATCAAACACTAAAAATCTTTTTCAAAAAATATTTTCTACTCACCAACCAAACATGAGAAAATAAGTCAAAAATCTACTTATTTTCTAGGAAAACATTTTCCATGGAAAACATTTTCCTTCATACCAAACACACCCTTTATTTTTACTAGTTTTTCGACACATGCATTGCACATGATTATCAATTCAGAAAATTTAAGCGAAGATTTGAATAATAAGCTTTGCACAAAATATTATTGCAGATTCTTTTGTGACTATTCAATGTGGATCGTCATATTTATCTCTTATTTACACGAACCTATGAAGACGATCAATGAAAATTTTTATTAGTTAAATGCAATAATGTATATATTTATTTCAATTTGATGAGGTTCAATCATGTAATTAGTCGTATCTCAGTAATATTACCTTATAGACGATATTTTTTGTGTACTTTTCTTGTTATCTAACCAGATGTGCTTTGCACTTGTATTCAACTTAATCTGTTTAGATGTCATATGAACATGTGGAGAACAACTACATTTTATTTTTTAGAACTATTTTTGTATATTAATTTTTATTTTATAAGTTATAATATAATATAATATATGACATTCTTTTTGGTGGCTCTTATATTTGACTTCTCAATTGACAGTGTACATAAATCAAAAGATAGTTAAATGATTGTCCATAGTTAACTGAGAAAGGTTTCTTCTTCTTTTTTACCGAAAAAACTAAAACTAAAAATTAAAATTAAAGAATATATTCTATCTGTGAAATCATATATATAATCACTTGTTTATCTTACACCCAACAAAGATATAACTCATATACTTGTAAATAATTTTCAATTTATTCAACCAAGCATTATTGCATTAATGAAAATATTTATATCATAAAAATTAGATATTAAATAAATAATAAAATTAAACTAATACAAACTTCAGCTGGCGTTATTAGTAGTCATATGAACTTTTCTTTGTCGAAAATACTGAAATATTAAGAAATAGTAAATTAGTAAAACAAAAGGGCAATGTTTACATAGTAATAACTTATTTGAAGCAAACTTCTTGACAATCTAAATTACATAAGTAACATTGATAAATAAAGTCATCTTTTGTCTTGAGCATAAAAAAAAAATCGTGACAATTCTCTAACTCTTGAGAAGTTTAATAATTTTGGAGAAAGATATTCAGAAACATATATCTACATCACAAGAGAAATTGTTAACAAAAATAAATGAATTTAGACTACAATAAAAATTAAATTAATACAAGCTTCAACTGGGTTATTACAAGTCATATGAAATTTTCTTCGTCGAAAATGCTGAAATATTAAGAAATAGTAAATCAGTAAAACAAAAGGGCAATGTTTATATAGTAATAACTATGTTGAAGCAATTTCGTAGCAATCTAAATCACATAAGTAACATTGATAAATAAAGTCATTATTTTCTCTTGGGCATAAAAAAAACAAATTGTGACAATTCTCTAACTTTTGAGAAGTTTAATAATTTTAGAAAAAGATATTAAGAAGCATATATCTACATCACAACAAGAATTGTTGACAAAAATAAATGAATTTAGACTACAATAAAAATTAAACTAATACAAACTTTAACAGGGTTATTACAAGACATATAAACTTTCCTTCGTCGAAAATACTTAAATATTAAGAGATAGTAAATCAGTAAAACAAAAGGGCAATGTATATATATTAATAACTATTTTGAAGTAAACTTCCTGACAATGTAAATCACATAAGTAGAATTGATAAATAAACTCATTCTTTTGTCTTGAGCATATAAAAAAACAAATCGTGACAATTCTCTAACTCTTGAGAATTTTAATAATTTTTGAAAAAGATATTCAGAAGCATATATAGCTACATCACAAAAGAAATTGTTAACAAAAACAATTGAATTTAGACTACATCATGTTACCTTCATATATTGGAACATTACATACTAATGTATATACTAAGCCAAAAAATAATTATTATATCATCAGAATTATTTTCCTCAAGTACTCGAGGTTAAGGAATATACCCTCTTAGGATTGAACAGTTTGCTTCATCAGAATAGTGGTACCTCATATTTCGCTAAACTTCGAACTCACTCAACGACAATAAATCACACAAAAAAAATTAAAATGCAAAAAGAAGAAGAGTAGAAGATTAAATAAAATTTGTGATTGAAAACTGAGAGGCAACCCTTCTATTTATAGTAAACAAAGGGTAGTATGAACAAGTGTTTTTTGTGTCTTATCTGAAAAGTCATGACCTTTCTGAGAAGTCACAACCCTTTCAAAAAGTGACAACTCTTGGGAAAAGTCATAACTCTTTGGAAAAGTCACAACTCATCGAAAAATCACAACCCTTTGAAAAAAGTCACAACTTATCAGAAAGTCACAACTCATCGAAAAAGTCACAACCTAAGTTAGGGATATTATAGTAATTTAACATTCAAGTTAGGAGGTCATGCTTTTAAGGGAATATAGATATAGATTTTTATGCATCAAAAAATAATTCCCTAATAATTTAATTCATTTTACACATGAGCCAAGTGGCATAGAGTATTAAATAAATTATCGACTTTTCCCATTAATCATTAACTAAAAAAAATATTTATTAAATACCCACCAACTAAATTACCATAGTTGAATGAATAGTTCAAAATTTTCATTTAAAATTTATGGAAAGAGTTTTAAAAAAGAGTTATAGTACTCAAAACGACCTAACAGGTAACAAAGACAAAAGTAGGAATAAAAATATATGGAGTAAAGTGGAAGTGACCTCTATGGAGGTCAAAAAGCGAGAAATGGTGTTGAGATCATTTGGGCATGTAAAAAGAAGTGCAAATGCCCTATTGAAAGGTGCAAGAGGTTGGTAGTTGTCACGACCCAACCCATTCGGCCGTGAAGGCACCTACTCTAACACCTAGATAGGAGAACCCTCAACCCTACTTAATCATATCATGCAAACAAACATAAACTAAACACCCTATCTATATATTGGAATACTCACAATTTGTGAAACAAATATCTTTGTAAAGAAAATACACCGATCTCTCCCCCAAGGAACTAGTCTAAACATGTACAAGAGATACTAAGAGAATGTAATATACAAGGAAAATAAGGCGCAACTCCAACCAAGAGGAAAGACGAATAGAAGCTATCGGAGATCATCCCTGTCTTCACATATGAAACGTTACTGGATCTTGCAACCAGACTATGTCAAGTAGCATAGCAAGAGTAGTATTAGTACAGAAAAACACGTACGGTTAGGCATCATCAGTCGACCCCAATTCACCACTTAATATAAAGCTGGCATTTAGAAGAAACATGAAATGATAAGGTTAGACCACCCCAAGTCTTTATCCACCCATTTTTATCATCCCAGGCATAATACCCATAAACTTGCACACTTTGATCCTAGTTTCCTACCTCATTCCACTGTCAAATCTACCACTAAACATTCAACCCATTTGCCAATCTAAGGTTTCCCAAGACTATCATTTTATGCCACCTTAAGGCTTCCCAAGCTTACCTGTCATGCCACCCTCATATCAGATCATAACCTAATCCTTCTATCACATATAGATTTTCTGAATATAAGACCACTACTAACTCTATTAACCAGTCTATTATTCTCCCCTAACTTTCATACCAACACCCTGGCCCTTGACCCATATTAGCAAACCACACGCAAGACTTTACTAAACCACCTTGACTTTAATCCCCCTTATCATATATGTTCTAAAACTGAACAATCATAACAAGTCCCAGTATTTAAACTATGCATCAGATCCCTGGTCATCAACATGACCTAGTAACCACAACTTAGCAAAACAGATAACATACAATTATAATCATAAGTAAAATATAGCTCAGACTCCTAGTCTGCACCTTGAGTTAATACACACAATAAACATGAACAACCTCAACATAACAAGCCATACCAGATTCATCACACCTTTCAAGTAATTCAAACCATCCAAGATCCCTAAAACATCATTCATAGTGTATAACATGCAAACCTAGTCTACACAAGAACCATCACAATATTTAAACACAAGTCCGGCCACTCATGGACCAACATATAGATCAGTTTCTCTTATAAAATCCACACATAAACTGTTAGTGTAGCCGCGTGGCATCTAAGCCAACCATTAGTAAATTTGTACTGGCGTGGTACCCGAGTCAATCAATAATCACAAACAACATGCACAATCACAATCACGATGAACAACCACACTTAAAGCCATTAGTAAATTAAACATGTTCATTGCATGAGATTATCAATATGAAGTCATTTTACATTCACCCTTTTATTTTCTGAACATGCATTTCACATGAATTAGTCAACATGAACACACATTCATTCCTAAAAATTACCTCGATAATCTCATGAGTTAATATTTTTCTCACTCATTTTGTTTCCCTTTATTACCACCAGTTCCAAAAATAGTTATAACACAGTAATTTCATAATACTTAACCTTACAATTACCACCAAACCACCCTAACCAGAAAACTCAAGGTTAACAATTAAGAACTAGAAAACAACCCATTAGTCATTATCTTTTCCCTCACTTTAACAGTAATAAACAACAACCTTCAACCATATAGACTTTGTTCTCGAAGGCCTAGGCATGAAATCTCTCTTCAATCTATAAAATATCATGCAATTAGAAATAGATCTAAAGCATTTAGTTAAGACACCTATTTGGGCGCTAAGCAACCGCTGCAGAAGTTTGATCGTGAACTTTGACCCCTTTGTGAAGCTTTAACTTGTTCTTGATCCAAAATAATAATATATTACAAAATCAATCACAAATAACCTAAATATTTCTAGATTATATCATAATCCCACACCCTAGGCCAACCTCATGATTTTCCCACTCAATCTAGGGCTTTCCCACCATTAGTTCATCTAGGATTACCAATCTCATGGTTATACTAGTACATTATGATAAATAAAATCAAGAATAACCTCTATTAAGAATAACCCAAGGTCTTACACACTAAAATTGTCGTAAGACCAGATTTTCCCCACCTTCATATGAATTCAAACCCTCTCCCAGGGCCATAAATATCTTCTCTAAGGCTTAAAAATTGAACTACAAAATTAGGGGATTGGATTGCTCATATTTACGAAGATTCTTGATGAAAAAACTATTGAAATTTGTCCTAGGCCACCCTTTATCTTCTCCAAAATGATCCTGGACAATAATGGGCAAGACCTCTATAGCAACTGGCCGACTACTTTGTTTCTTAATAATTACTTCATCTGTAACGATGGGACGGGTCGTTAAAATAGTAATAGACCTAAGGAGAGATAGAGGTAGACCAAAATGAATTAGGGAGAGATACTTAACAGAACATGATTTAACTTACCGAGGAAATGATCCTAAATAGGGAATATGAAGTTTGAGAATCAAAATAAAAGGTTAGTAGGTAGTCGAGTGATTTCTTTCTCTTACTGTGGGAGATCATTTTATCATAGCACCTTATTTGATCCCTCTTCTTCTTATCAGTATTATAATTATTATTGTTCTACATTACCTTATTTTTTCTATTTTAGTATTACTATTAGTTTTTTTACGTTGATTATCTTTTCTATTTCTGCTTTCGATATATTTATTTTCTTCGATAATTTCTTCATATATAAATTTAGTTACATTTTTTTTACTCTTGTAATTTTTAAACCTATTTTTAAAATATTTTTTTAGTCGAGGGACTATCAGATACAATCTCTCTGCCCGATAGAGATAGGGGTAAATGTTATGTGCACCCCAAGTTTCACAGATTACCACTTATAGGAACACACTGAGTTGTATTTGGTTATAATAGCTTAAGATCCCAATAAAAATCTAAATTTTAAATTGTAGATTCACCTATGCATATCATATACGTCTAGTAAAACTCATTTATGTTAAGGCAACTACATTCATACTATAAGAGAGCACCAACTAATTGGATTCTTTCCGAGAAAAATAACATAGGCTGAAGTGGAGTGTCTAGTATCGAGAATACCACCCCAATCTGCATCTGAGTATGCAAGTAACTGAGAAGAGTTACCATGTTTGAAGTGAAGTCCATAGGTTATGGTTCCTTTCAAATAACGAAGAAGCCTCTTTGTGGCTTGCCAATGCTTAATTGATGGAGAGTGTTGGAATTGAGCGAGCTTGTTTACTGCAAAGCATATATCAGGCCGTGAGAAGGTGAGGTATTGCAATGAGCCAATGACCTGCCTATAAAGTGTAGCATCTGCTGACAGAAAACTGTTATCCAAGGATAAAATTTCACTTGTGGACAGAGGAGTGCTCACACTATTTTCATCCAACATATTGAACTTGGTGAGTATGTCCGCAATAAAGCTACTTTGTGTGAGAGTCAATCCATGATCATGTTGGATAACTTAAACACCTAGAAAAAAATGTAAAGGACCAAGATCCTTAATTGAAAATCTATCACCCAACAAGTTAATTGTTGCATAGACTTGTGAGTTGTGAGCCTGTAACAACAATATCATCAACATAAATCATAACAATAATGAGAGAATTAGGAGGCCATTTGATGAATAAAGAATCATCAGATTTGGAACGAGCAAAGCCACATGATAAGAGAAAATTCTTTATTTCAGTATACCATACTCATGGTGCCTGGCGAAGTCCATAAATAGATTTGTTTAGTTTACACACGTGCTTGGGAAATCAGGAATCTACAAATACAAGTGGTTGTTTTATGAAAACGATGTCATGTAGAGTACCCTGTATAAAGGCATTGTTTACGTCAAGTTGATGCAACGGCCATTTAAGAGACACAACTAGGGACAATATGAGGTGAATAGTTGTGGTTTTGATAACTGGACTGAAGGTGGAATGAAAGTCAATTCCAGGACGTTGATGAAATCCTTTTGCCACTAATCTGGCTTTGTAACGCTCTATTGATCCATCAGGCTTGTGTTTGACACGAAACACCCATTTGCACCCAACTACCTTTTAAGAGGGAGTAGATGGAACCAATGACCAAGTTTTATTTTTAAGTAAAGCTATGTGTTCTTTTGTCATAGCAGCATGCAATTCAGGATATTTGGATGCTTGACTAAAGGTATTTAGGGTAAGTTTTACGGTGGAGGTTGCAAGGTAATCAAAAATCACTTTGGGTTTGAAAATACTATCTTGAGACCTAGTGACCATTCGATTTAATGGTGTTTTCGGAGTTGGTTGTGGAGATGCATATGGACTGTTATTATGAGAAGGAGAAAGAGACAAAGAGTGTGCAGGAGAACTTACAACGGAGTCGGTTGGCACGTCATCCTGATGGCCTTGAGTGTGCAATCCACGAGTAGAAATGGAGTTGACCAAATCAGTAGTAGTAGGAATTGGAATTAGGTCTGCAACAATAGGAGGTGAATGAGATTGTGAGGAAGAGGAAGAGTTGGAGGGGTCATCTGGACACAACCATTTTTCCACGTGCGAGACTCGTGGATGAGAGAACTGAGGATAGTTGGTTGTGAATGGAAAAATAAGTTCAACGAATACACCATGCCTAGAGATATAGATTTGGAAATTGGCAAGGTCTAGGCAAGCATAATTATTGGTGGCAGCGGAATATCCCATGAACACACAAGGATTGGACTTAGGATCAAGTTTGGTTGACGTGTAAGACTTTAACCATGGATAACAAAGACAACCAAAAACCTTTAGTTTAAGAGGGTTTGTGGTAGTGTTAAAAAGACATTGAAATGGAGATTTAAGACCAAGAAGTGGTGTTGGAAGCCTGTTAATGAGGTAGACTGCAGATTGGAAAGTGAGAGACCAAAATTTGAGAGGGACAAAAGCATGGTGAAGAAAAGTTAAAGCGGTGTCCACAACGTGGCGATGTTTTCTTTCGGCAGTGCCAACTAGTTGGGAAGTGTATGGAGGACTTATAAGATGCAGGATCCCAAAATTTAAGAGGGTTGATTAAGGCCAATGTATTCACCTCCCCCGTCAGTGTATAACGTTTTAATTCTCAATTGAAATTGGTTTTGAACCATTTGAACATAATTAATGAAAATATTCTTACCGTCTAATTTGGATTTGAGAGGGAACAACCAAGTATATTTCATGAAATGGTCAACAAAAATAACATAGAATCTGAAATTATTAAAAGAGATAGTTGGAGAGGGACCCCAAACATCTGAGTAAATAACATCATGTTCGTAGGCAACTCATAGATATCACCATTACTCTTGCCTTGAATAAGACATGCCCCCGTGCTCAAATCCTTCACAACAAAAAAATAAGGAAAATATTCAATAGAAGCTAGATTTTGCCTACAAAATTGAGCAACAGAAAATCAACTTCTTTTTAATAGACGGAGTACAAAGAACATAATTTAAAAGAAAGTTGGAAACAAGATTAGGAGAAGATAAAGTAGTGTGACCATTATTAGTGATAGGAATTCTTTTACCATCACCAATAATTATCGCATCCATTTCAGAGAACTCAGTTGGAGTCTGAAGAGAGTGAAAGTTGTTGGTAATATGATGCAAGACTTCGAAATCCACAACCGAAGGGCTTGGAGAATTGGAAGCATAAGAGTGACGGTTGACAAAATTAGCATATGCTTCAGTAGCACTGTGTGATTTGGACCTACATACCTTTGCAATGTGACTAAACTTATCACAAAGTTGACATTGGACCTGCTGATTGTTGATTTTGGTTGTATTCTGCTGGGTGAATGAATTGTCATTCAGGGCAAAAAATTAATTACGAGAGTTGTAGGAAACTGATGGAGTAGTGTTCCTACGATTGGAAGAGTTAGGCTGTCTATTTTTGGGACCATTATTGGTGGAATGTTGATGAAGTTGAGCATTGATCATGGGTGTGTCTACCTTAGGTTCTGAGTGTTTAATGAACATCTCTTGTGCAAGGAGTTTATCAAAGAGTTCTTTGAATGTGATAGGATTATCGCGAGCTCTTACTGCTGCAGATAACTCCTTGTACTCGGGACGGACCTTAATGACAAGTTCTTCGTTATTAACGGGTGAACCACTGCAGGACAAATCATCTGTAATGGACTGGATTTCTCTCATATAATCACTAATTGAACGTGCGTCTCGTTTGACATTCGCCAGAGTATCGCGCAAACTAAAACTTCTGGAGTGCGATTTGCTCGCATAAGTTGTTTGGAGAATATCCCAAGCTTTTTTGGCAGTGGAAGCATGGGCAATGAGGGGAGCGATTGCAGCGTCAACTGATGCCATAATGGCATTGCGAACAAGACTATCTTGTCGCTGCCATAATCTCAAGTTGGGGTTAGGGATTTGGGTATTGTCTTTTTCTAGAATGTGTGCAGTTGGGATGGGAAGTGAACCATCAACAAAGGTAAGAAGATCGTCGCCAGACAATACAGTGGTAAATTCGGATTTCCAAGTTGGTTAATTCGGACTTCCTATTAGCTTGAAGTATAGCTGAGACGCAGGGTTAAAAGGGATCAATTGAGAGGGTTGAACGACACCCCCTTGATTGAGAGTGACTGCTGGAGTGTTAGGAAAGGAGGAAGTAGCAGGCATTCTGGGAAAAAGGAGTTGGAATTCTGGAAAAAAAAAGGAAGACGATCGGATATGCTCATCAGAATTTTAGGAGGCTCTTGATACCATATAAGAGTTGTATGTGCTTATGAAATCGTAAAATATTATTGATACAACTTTACCACAAAAAATGGTAGCATAAGACCCTTCTTCACTCATGCTTGTCATCTGCTCGTAAATACCGTCCAGCAAGTCTTTGTTCTTTTATTCTTAAATATGGGTGCTAACCAAATTCCCCGTGTGTTGATGATCCATAAGCCCTATTCACTCCTTTTCTTTTTTTTTGCTTCTACGTCTCTTGACGGGAGTGCTAGAGGCAAAAAAAATGCATTCTTTAGTCAAGCAATAAGAAAGATTGACCAATCTCATTATATGCTATTTCATATTCAATGTGTGGTATTTATACATGAACAAGTATAGAAGAGAAAGGAGTTTGTTGAACGTAAGAGACCTAAAGAGAAGAGAAACTAACTACGTATATGACTCAAACATACTAATGTACTAGGACTCTGTATCCTTATCCTTATCACATACAAACTCTTTAATTGTTCCCACAATTGATATTATTATTAGTCTCTCAATTCAAAAATATTTTTTACAGTAATTTTTGTTTAAGTATCTTGAGTCTTTAATTTAAGAAAATTGAAAGAGTGATGGTAAAGTCAAACATCGTACTAGTGTGGTGAAAATTAACTACCTAGAAACTTGTCTTATGAGTCTTTAATCAAAATTTAAAGGTGAGTACATATATAGTAATAGTTAGAGAGAATTTGTTATATGGAAATGTTGTTGCTTAGATGGATGTGTGGGTATACTTGGAGAGATAAAATTTAAAAATGTGGATATTTGAGACAAGTTAGGAGTAACCTCCACCGTGGACAATATGAGAAAAACAAGTTGAGATAGTTTGGGCATGTAAAGAGGAGATGTGTAGATGCCTCATGCCAGTGAGGAGGTGCAAGAGGTTGGATATAGTCGGTACTAGAAGATGTAGAGATAGACTGAAGAAGTATTTGGGATAGAGGTGATTAGATAGTAAATAATGTAGTTTCATCTCTCTAAGGACCTTAGATAGCATGATATATGGTCGTTAATTAGGGTAGAAGATTAGTAGGCATATGTAGGTAAGTGTTGTATTGATTTTCAATGGGATTAGGGTTAGTTATCGTTTGGAGCACCGTGTATGTCATTGTATTCCTTATTCATGTAATTTGTTGCGTTTAATATATTTTACTATTTTTTATTTATTATATTTTGATTATCATATTATTTTACTATTGTTAATGTTACTTTTCATTTTATTAATGATATGTATTGTTTTCCTTATTAGTAGTAATGTTTTCTTCATTGTCATTTTTTCTTTTCATTACTACTTTGATTTTTTGCAGTTGAGCTAAATGTGTGAACCTTTCTCTCTAACTTCACAAGAGTAGGATTAAGATATGCGTACATTATCGTTTTCAATTACCACATAGCAAATTTCACTCGATATATCATTATTTGTTGTAGTTCCCATTTATCTAGGTCAAATTAAATGAATTTTAATTCATATTTTCAACTTTTTTATATTGATTTGATATGATAAACTTGAAACTCATAATAGTAACTTTTCATGTAATTATACTTCGTTTCAATTTGTTTGTCATGTTTTGACTTGGCATGGAGTTTAAGAATGTAAAGAAGACTTTTGAATCTTATGGTCATAAATTAAAGATATTTGAATGTACCAAAATTTCATTTAATCTTGTGGTCTTAAGAATGTCATGTGAAAAGTTTGAATTAAAGGGTTGCTAATGTAACACCCCGCTAATAGAAAGACTTAGAATTAGAAAGAGTCATTTTTGGAAAGACTTAAAATCTAGAAATTTGACAAAAAATAAGTTAAGTATGAGTTTTGGGTCAACTTCAAATGACCATAATTCGTAGCTCAGGATTATTTAGGTGTGCTACTAGATACCGTTGAAAAGATCTTTGAAAAGAAGAGGTGAAAAGAGGAGAAGAAGCAAGGATTCGTCGATTTCTTGAAGAATTGAGTGCGGGTTTCACCAAGGATTTAATCCTACGAGGTATGTGAGTTCACATAGCATTGGGTTCATTCACCCACGTTCCAAACATGTTTATTTCAATATGATTTTCATCCTAAAAGATTGAGACTTTAATGTTCTTGAGTTGTATTCTTTAATTGCTTTCGTTCTTGAATTTAGGATGAGATTGAGGAATTCTTGAGAGTTTGAGGTTAATTGTTAGGGTTGTTTCGAGTTAGATTCTTGTGTACATGTGTTGGGTATCTGAATCTATAGAGGAATTAAGAAAAAGAATCGAATTTAGGCGAATTACGAGTAGAAAATGAAAAAGGAACAAGTCGGGTAAATCTGGGTACCAGGTCCGCGAAGTTCTCCGTGTCACGGAGTGGTCACCGAGCGTTCTTCCTCAAAATTTATTTCATGACCAAATATTTAAATGTATCTCTGCGTCGCGGATTTGTTTCCAGACAGTGATTTCTTGATCATTTCTCATGTTTATCTATCTAAAAACACTCATAAACATCATGAGATCTTTCCTATCACAAATCACAATCCTTGAATCCATAATTCAATTCAAGGGATTTTAAAAGTCAAGTCAAGAGAAGTTAATAGAGTCTTCCAAAAGTGTTTACAAATGTTTTTTACCTTGTTTTAAGACTTGAGTTTTGAGTTGAGTAAAGAGTAAAGATTTGAAGTTCATTTCTTCAAAAGAGTATACCGGGACTATGTATTCCCAAAGAGTTTAAAATGTTTTCACATTTCAATAAGAAAGGAAACTGAGATTTCCAAAAGAGCCTTTGAGCTAGTTTTCAGTAAAGAGTAAATGCTTTCATAATTAAGCAAGAGAGGAAACTTTGATTTCCAAGATAGCCTTTGAGCTAAGTTTTGAGAAATTATCTCAAACCACAGAAAGAAGTATGCTTTTAAACATAAGAGCTAGTATTATATTTTGGGAGTAGTATTGAGCACCGATATGGGGGAGAGTTCAGACAACTCCCTACCCCGATAAACCATATAGTCATCATGGGTAGAAAAGGGTCATACTTTTTAGATGATTTCTTAGTGTTTTTTAGCATAGACTAGTGGATCCACTTAGTAGTCAGGTTTCATACCCTTGGCAAGGTATAGGACGGCCCTGGCAGCGTGAGGCAAAATGATGTATCATCATAATAGCTCTTAAGTGATGGTTGTCGGTTAGAGAAACTCCACAACATTATTTTGTATCCTTATATACACAGAGTTAATTGTATTTTTTTATACATTTAGAGTTTATATTGTATCTTTGCATACATTCAGAGTTACTATTGTATTTCTAAATACACAGAGTTGTTATCCATGTTTTAAAAGCTTTTCTTTATATTTCATTTATTTTATTGCTTTATATTGAAATAAGTTAAGTTAAGTTGAGTTGAGCCTAGGTATGTTCTTTCAGTTCCTTTCAAGCTTATGTCTTGTTTTAGAATTCCTCTCGCATGCTCGTACATTTAATGTACTGATGCCAGTTGGCCTGCATCTTATTATGATGCAGATTCAGGTAATCAGGATCAACATCCAGTGCATCATTGATCTAGTTGAGCTTCAGAGTTGTTGGTCAGCCTCCTTGCTTTCGAAGGATCCCTTTTTTCATTACTTTATCATTTTAGTTCATTATGATGTTGGGGGTCTTGTCCCGACATCTATCTCAATTTAGAGGCTTCATAGATAGACAGTTAGTTAGTCATTTGTCTTTACCTTGTTATTGGCTTATGTTCAGATTTGAGTTGTCACTTTGGCTAAGTTAAATGTTTATTTTTCTAAAACATTATGAGTTTAGTTTGATACAGTTGATTATCTTGCATTTGAGTTCTTTTATTATTGCTTAAAGTCTTTCGCTGAGTAAGTAAGCTAGGCAAAAGGTTCGCTTGGGGCCAACAATGATTCTCGAGTTCCCGCCACGTTCAGGGTGTAGGGTCGGGGCATGACAAACTTGGTATCAGAGCACAAAGTTCAAGAGTCCTAAGGAGTCTATGAAGTCGTGTCTGTAGAGTCCTAGTTATCGGTGTGAAGTGTGCCACATCTATAATTAGGAGGCTGCAACATTTAGGAAATTCCTTCACTTCTTTCATACTCATTTCGTGTGTTAGAGTTTTATATCTAAAAAGTTTCTTTCTAACTCGTGCTTGCGCGTAACCAATTGTGAGTTGGACTGTCTTGAGAGTGCTTTCATGGGGCATTTATTTCCCCGTGAGTTAAGAGAAACAAAAAGATGGTTGCCGACATGAGAAGCAAGATGAGTTTATTCGTTGTTGGGTTGCCTCGCCTGTCAAATAAGGAAAGTAAGGCAGCTATGCTAATAGGTGACATGTGCATAGAAAGACTGATGATCCATGTGCAACAAGTTGAGGAGAACAAGCTAAGGGATAGAGAAGAGTTTAAGAATAAGAGGGCTAAGACATCAGGGGATGAGTCCGGGCAGCAAAAGAGTAATGTGAAGCGGTCTTCTTTCCAACCTAAGCAGAAGGGACCTGCTCCATCATCTACTAGTGAACTTGCACCAAAGAACAAAGGTGAGTACAATAGTTAGAATTTCATAGCTAAACCTGTCTATTCTCAAGGTAGTATGGCACAAGGGGGTAGTAAGCCTCCTGCATGTTCTAAGTGTGGTAGAAACCACTCAAGGATGTGTCGTGATGTCTTCACTGGTTGTTTCAAGTGTGGTCAGAACGGTCATTTTATGACAGAGTGTTTTGAGAACAGGCAAGGTAATGGTAATGGGGGGTAATCGAGCCCAATCTTCTTCAGTTGCTCCACCAGATAGAGCTGCATCTAAAGGAGTTACTTCAGGGGAAGATGGAGGATCGAACTGTCTTTATGCTATCACTAGTCGCCAAGAGCAATAGGATTCTCCAGATATTGTCACTTGTATGATCCAAGTCTTTAACTTTAATGTTTACGCTTTGATGGATCCAAGAACAAGTTTATCTTTTGTAACTCCATATGTTTCTCTGAATTTTTATGTTCTTTTTGAGCAACTTCTTGAGCCCTTCAGTGTTTCTACACCTGATGGTGAGTCTATTCTAGCTGAGAGAGTCTATCATGATTGTACAATTTCCATCAATCACAAGAGTACCATGGCTGACTTAGTTGAGTTAGATATGGTAGATTCTGATGTCATTTTAGGTATGGACTGGCTTCATTCCTGTTATGCATCAATAGATTGTAGAACTCGAGTAGTCAAGTTCCAGTTTCCCAGTGAATCAGTTATAGAGTGGAAGAGTAGTTCAGTAGTGCCTAAGGGTCATTTTATTTAGTAACTTAAGGTAAGAAAGTTAGTCTCCAAGGGATGTGTCTATCACTTAGTCCAAGTTATTGACTCTAGTGTTGAGATACCTCATATTCAGTCAGTTCCAGCAGTAAAAGATTTTCCATAAGTCTTTCCATATGATCTTCCTGGAGTCCCTCTTGAGAGAGAAATAAACTTCGGTATAGATATTATTCCCGATACTCGTCCTAGATCTATTCCGCCATATAGGATGGCACCAGCAGAGTTAAAAGAGTTGAAAGAGCGGTTGAAAGTAAGGGAATGTGATATTCCTAAGACAACATTTAGGACCCGTTGTGGTCATTATGAGTTTCTGGTCATGTCGTTCGGTTTAACTAATGCACCTGTAACATTCATGGACCTTATGAACAGAGTATTCAAGCCTTATTTAGATATGTTTTTTATCGTATTTATTGATGACATTCTAATCTATTCGAGGAATAAGAAAGATCATGCTAGCCATCTCAAAATAGTTCTCCAAACTTTAAAGGATAAGGAGTTATATGCTAAGTTTTCTAAATGTGAATTTTATCTTGAGTCTGTGGCATTCTTAGGTCAGATTGTTTTTGGTGATGGAATTAGGGTTGATACTCAGAAAATAGAGGCAGTGCAGAATTTGCCTAAACCCACATCTCTAACTGATATTAGGAGTTTCTTGGGGTTGGTTGGATATTATAGAAGGGTCGTCGAGAGATTTTCATCTATTTCATCTCCTTTGACTAAGTTAACTCAGAAAACAGTTAAGTTTCAATGGTCTGAAGCTTGTGAGAAAAGCTTTCAGGAATTAAAAAAGAGGTTGACTACTGCCCCAGTATTGACCTTACACAAGGCTTTGTTGTATATTTTGATGCGTTCAGAGTTGGTTTGGGTTGTGTGTTAATGCAGAATGGTAAAGTTATAGCTTATGCCTCCAGACAGTTGAAAGTTCACGAGAAGAATTACCCAACCCATGATCTAGAGTTGGTTGTCGTAGTATTTGCTTTGAAAATATGGCTTTACTACCTTTATGGTGTTCATGTAGATGTGTTCACCGATAAAAAAAAATCTTCAGTATGTGTTGATTCAGAAAGAGCTTAATCTCACACAAATGAGGGGATTAGAACTACTCAAGTATTATGACATGAGTATTCTTTATCACCCAGGTAAGGATAATGTTGTTGTTGATGCCTTGAGCAGATTGTCTATGGGTAATCCCGCCCATTTTGAGAAAGATAAGAAAGAGCTAGCGAGAGATGTGCATAGACTTGCACAATTAGGAGTTCGACTAACGGATTCCATTTGGATGTTTGAGCTAGATGTTAGATGTCACACCCCAGCCTACTAAGAGTAGTCTTATTCGAGGATGAATGTTCCCAAGGGGGAGATATTGTAACACCCCGCTACTAGAAAGACTAAGAATTAGAAAGAGTCATTTTTGGAAAGAATATAAATCTAGAAATTTGACAAAAAATTAAGTTAAGTATGAGTTTTGGGTCAATTTCAAACGACTACAACTCCTATATCAGGATGAGTTAGCTGTTCTACCAGATACCGTAGGAAATATCTTTGAATTATCTTTCAAACGCCGCCAAATTTGTGCGATTTCGGGTTCGTATGAGGGAGATATGTCCATTTGAAGTTGGGCTGTCTAGATAAGGAAAGTCAAAACTGGATTTTAGAAGGGTACTTTGGTCTTTTCACTACCCTATTAGTTAATTTTATTTCTGGTAATTAAGTTGGGGTCTAAACCGATTTGGTTCAGTGTACGCTTCATAAAAAAGAGTTAGGGTTTTGAGAGAAGAGAAAAGAAGAGGAGAAGAAGAAAGGATTCATCGATTTCTTTAGGAATTGAGTGCGGGTTTCACCAAGGATTCAATCCTACGAGGTATGTATGTTCACATAGCATTGGGTTCATTCACCCATGCGCCAAACATGTTTATTTCAATATGATTTTTGTCCTAAAAGATTCAGACTTTGATGTTCTTGAGTTGTATTATTGAATTGCTTTCGTTCTTGAATTTGGGATGAGATTGAGGAGTTCTTGAGAGTTTAAGGTCGATTGTTAGAGTTGTTTCGAGTTAGATTCTTGTGTACATGTGCTGGGTATCTGAATCTAAAGAGGAATTGAGAAAAAGAATAGAATTTAGGCGAATTGGGGGTAGAAAACGAAGAAAGAACAAGTCGGGCAAATCTGGGTACCAGGTCCACGTCGCGGACATGTTCCTCATGATTTGAAAAATGTTCTCCGCGTCGCAGAGTGGTCACGGACCGTTCTGCCCCAAAATTTATTTCGCAACCAAATATTTAAATGCATCTCTGCGTCGCGGACTTGCTTCCAGACAGTGATTTCTTGATCGTTTCTCATGTTTATCTATCTAAAAACACTCATAAACATCATGAGATCTTTTCTATCACAAATCACAATCCTTGAATCCATAATTCAATTCAAGGGATTTTCAGAGTCAAGTCAAGAGAAGTTCATAGAGTCTTCCAAAAGTGTTTACAAATGTTTTTTACCTTGTTTTAAGACTTGAGTTTTGAGTTGAGTAAAGAGTAAAGATTTGAAGTTCATTTCTTCAAAAGAGTATATCGGGACTATATATTCCCAAAGAGTTTAAAATGTTTTCACATTTCAATAAGAAAGGAAACTGAGATTTCCAAAAGAGCCTTTGAGCTAGTTTTCAGTAAAGAGTAAATGCTTTTATAATTAAGCAAAAGAGGAAACTTTGATTTCCAAGATAGCCTTTGAGCTAAGTTTTGACCACAGAAAGAAGTATGTTTTTAAACATAAGAGCTAGTATTATATTTTGGGAGTAGTATTGAGCACCGATATGGGGGAGAGTTCAAACAACTCCCAGCCCCCATAAACCATGTAGCCATCACGGGTAGAAAAGGGTCATACTTTTTAGATGATTTCTTAGTGCTTTTTAGCATAGACTAGTGGATCCACTTAGTAGTCAGGTTCTATACCCTTGGCAAGGTATAGGACGGCACTGGCAGCGTGAGGCAAAATGATGTATCATCATAATACCTCTTAAGTGATGGTTGTCGGTTAGAGAAACTCCACAACATTATTTTGTATTCTTATATACACAGAGTTAATTGTATTTTTTTATACATTCAGAGTCTATATTGTATCTTTGCATACATTCAGAGTTACTATTGTATTTCTAAATACACAGAGTTGTTATCCATGTTTTAAAAGCTTTTCTTTATATTGCATTTATTTTGTTGCTTTATATTGAAATAAGTTAAGTTGAGTTGAGTTGATCCCAGGTATGTTCTTTCAGTTCCTTTCAAACTTATGTCTTGTTTTAGAATTCCCCTCGCATGCTCGTAGATTCAATGTACTCATGCCAGTTGGCCGGCATCTTATAATGATGCAGATTTAGGTAGTCAGGATCAGCATCCAGTGCATCATTGATCCAGTTGAGCTTCAGAGTTGTTGGTGAGCCTCTTTGCTTCCGGAGGATCCCCTTTTTCATTACTTTATCATTTTAGTTCATTAGGATGTTGGGGTTCTTGTCCCGACATCCATCTCAGTTTTAGAGGCTTTGTCTATCTGTTAGTCATTTGTCTTTACCTTGTTATTGGCTTATATTCAGATTTGAGTTGCCACTTTGACTAAGTTAAATGTTTATTTTTCTAAAACATTATGAGTTTAATTTGAGACAGTTGATTATCTTGCATTTGAGTTCTTTTCTTAATGCTTAATGTCTTTCGCTGAGTAAGTAAGTCAAGCCAAGGGTTTGCTTGGGGCCAACAATGGTTTTCGAGTGCCAGCCATATTCGGGGTGTAGGCTCGGGGACTGACAGCTAAAAATGAAAGAGATATCTTTTTAAACGAACTACAATAGAAAGTAGACAAACAAATTGAAACGCAGGGAGTAGTATTTGAATTTAAGCATATTTAACCTTTAATTATTCGAAACGTGCAATTTGATACCTATTCCTAAAAATATTCACAATTTTTTAGAATTGTTAATCATTTTATTATCTTATTATCCATATGTTATGTTAAACTAGTATTGTTACTCTATATTTGAGGGCAAGATACTTCTAAAAATAGTCAAAATATAACCCATTTTATACATAAAGGAATAAAAAGCATATAATTATGAGATAAATTACACTCTAGTGCTACTCATAAATTTACTTGATATAATTTAATTAAGGTTTTTAATGTTTACCTAAGCTGGCCTAAAGGAGGAGCTTAAGGGTCCTAGAAGGCTATCATGGAGTCACAAGCCCCTCTTGATCTCCGAAAGACCAAACTTAGAGCCAAATGATAGATGTTGATGAGACAAATTTAATGCAATAAGAATTGTCTCGAAAGTTCATCCACAACTTCGAAAATTGCAAATTACCGACGTAATTATTGTGGCAAAATCCCAAGAGCAAAGTGTCAACCATTTTTAAAATATTTTTCGATCAAATTCTATTTTTATTCATGATGTCTCACCTACTAGGGTGATATGTCATCAACAGATCTACCTCTTCATGAATTTTGAGAAGATTTCATCTTGTCGTTTGAGAGAAATCAAGTGATAAAGTTTGGCGAAATTCCGTTTTGTATAATAGTGTATAAAATTGTATATTTATGTATATAAGTGTATAAATAACTCTTATAATTTCGTATAACATTATATGTTGGTGCATAATATTTTATATAAAGTTTTTAAACATTTTTTGTAAAAAAGAAATATGAAAGTTTTGTATGTGTATACTGAATGTATATTATTATATAACAAATTGTGTTTTGGGCTAAAAATTTGTAATGTAAGTTAGATAATTGTACTTTTATGATTATTTTTTTTCTAATTATTTCAAGGTTAAATGCGTGAGTCATATATTATAGGATAAACCACCTTATTAGACACATCACTATCATATATTCTAATCATACCTCTACTTTCAAATAAATACATATATTACCACTTTTAATATTTTATACCATATATCTTATTGAAGATACAATCATATATTCACATCCCTTAAAACTAGGATTGATTAAGTATCTTAACATTTGAACTCCATAATTAATATTTTAATAAGGCAAAAGGGTCTGGTGGACCCTTGTACTTGACTCGGACTGTAAATTGGACCCTTCTACTCCACAAAGTTTCATGGATACTTCAACTCAAACAAATTAGAAAGTTTAAGCCCCTTTGATCATTAACCGGCATTATGTGGTATAAATTTAACTAAGTTGGGAAAATGTGTGTTACACATGCGAAATAAGAGAGTGAATTGATTTAAAAAGTTACTGAAACTAAATAAAAAGTAAAAACAATTAACCTACCTTAAAAAAAGGCAAAAAAGAAAAAGAAAACCCCATTCTTCTTCAAACCCACCCACCCACCCTTTATGGAAAATAGCAGACCTCCCACCTGCTATATCACTATCCTCTCTATTACTCCCTCCGTCCCATTTTATATGATGTACTTTGATTTGGCACAAACTTTAAGAAAAATGGAAAGACTTTTAAAAATTGTGGTCCAAAATGAATGATAGAAATTTGTGTGGTTGTAAATCATTTCATTAAGGGTAAAAAAGACATTTTATAGGTAAATTATTACTTAAAATAGAAATGTGTCATTCTTTTTGGGACTGACTAAAAAGGAAAGTATGTCATATAAATTGGGACAGAGGGAGTATCAATTAATTTTTTCTTGCAATCTCGCTTTCCCTCATTTTCAAATGAAAACTACACATTCATAAAAAATCCAACAACAAAAATAATTGGAAACAAAAGGAAAAAAAACTTCTCCAAATTGAAAGCGCAGATCGAAATTGAAGAAGGATTTTTGCTGCTACTAATTGTACTAATTGTTTCTTTTTTTATTTTTTTAGAAGCAAAACTTTTAAAAAAACAAAGAACAAATTTTCATCTCTCTTTGAAATTGTAGATACAACTTTGAAATTTTCATATTTCTTAATCTTTTTTCTTTCAAGTTTGAGTTTTTCTTTCAATTTCAAGCTTTTTGGTGTCAAGTTTAGTATTAGGAGTAGTAGGGTTTGAGTGCTTTCTTCTATTGATGTTAATATCAGTTTTGATGAAATTGTAAGCTCAAATGGGGCTCTAAATGGACTTTCTTTTGGGTTAGGGTTCTTGAGAACAAGGTGAAAATTATTTTTAAAAGTATTTATTTGGTAGATAAATAAATATATAAATATACATTGTGACCATTAAATTAATGACATGGATATGTCGTAGTTTTTTTTTTACATGGATACGATAAATGTCATTCATGTCAGATCGATTGAGGAACACGACTGACATATAAGGGTTTAAAATTTCTATTTTGTTAGAGTTGAAGTGTCTAGTTGAAACTTTGGAGAGTTGAAGGGTCAAGTTTACAATCCTAGTCAAGTATAAGGATTCACCAAACCCTTTTTCCTTTTAATAATAATAATCAAATATCTTTCTCTCTCATCACCCTCCCCCAATCTCCAACACCATCAGTATCTCTCTTAACGCCATCAAAGTTCACATTGTGCAGAAAATCAACATAAGTCATAGCAGCCATATAAACATTGTCCATAACCTATTTGAAAGAAAATCTGAGTGGCCTCACCAATACAACAACAAGTAACTATGTGATGGGGATCTAAGAAGCAATGGGAAAAGGCAGTAACTGATGATAATCTAGCATTCCAGACTTATCAAGTTTCTTCACTACACAAAGAATCTGAGTTGTTGTTACCCAAACTTACCCTTTTCACCAGAAGTCGATCCAAAATGGCCAGAATACTTGGTCCTAAGTTTAGCATGAAGTCCAATTACAAGCTGGAAAGCCATCTTACGGAGGTCCATCGGATCTAAGCGCAGCAAGCAACATCGACAAATCAAAAGGTGAAACAAACATTGTTGCGGTGAGATGTCCTGACCAACCATGAATGCAATCGAAAAGTTTTAATAAGCAAAGACATACAATGATATTATGATAAAAATAATAATCTATTATTATAATTGGAGAGACAAGCTTTATGTATAGTTTCAATAGGCAAAACTATAATCAACACAAGTGCATAACAATTAACTTACAATTTTCAATGCTTAACCTAACCTTATGGAAGTCAACTTGTAGGTACAATTGTACTACACATCAACTATTGTAGGATTTTTTGCCGCGTTGGCTAAATCTGAAAAGAACAATAATATACTGTATATATAAGCCATTTACAACAACAGTATACAATAAATATAATAAAAATACTATTACCTTTTTTTCAATATGCTAGAGATTATCAAAATCTTCCTCAACACTTATAGGTTGTTTTAGTTTTGCACTGTCCTAACGACCGCTATCAGAGTCTTCACCACTTCCGTACTCACTGCCTTCCTCTTCAGACTGGGAAGGAGTGTGTTGCATAATAGCTTTTGTTGTTCGTGACCTGGTAGCTCAAGGGGAGTGATCTTCGATTTCAGTATTTATTCGGACCTCCGAGCTACTAGATTCCCCCTCATTTTCACTCTGAGTTGGGGATGGAGTTGGTGAAGCATGCAGTGCTGCAGTGTTTCCTCTTGGTCCCATTATACCTGAAAAGCAACGAGCATGGAACCCGAGCCAAATGAAAAACACAAATCACACATCACAATCATAATGAATAAAATCACACATGTACTCTAAAGTAAACACATTCAATGCATGAGATTGACAACTAACTAACATTTCAGTTTATACTTCTCTTATTTGCCTAACCATACATATACATGTAATACTAACAAAGAAGTTATCAAGCACATATAACATAAATAGGAAACAAAACAACCATCACATATACCAAACGGCTCTTCCTGGGCAGTTTTCTAGCTTATAACCCAATTACCTAGAAATTAACACCCCTAGAATAACACCCAGCAACAATAAATACTCTACTATCCTAAACAACTATAAACACGCATTCATCTGCCCAAACTCTGTGACTGAACACCTATACATGTAATCTCCTGCTATTTTACAAGGTATTACGCCATTAAAGACATGCCTAACTACTCAATTAAGCCTAGCCTACTTGGACGCTAAACAACTGTTGAAGAAATCTGAACACAAACTTTTGTCTCTGTTTATGAAGCTTTAGCTTGTTCTTGTTCTAAAATAATAAAATCAGTACAAAATTAATCACAATTGGCTTAAATATTCCTGTATTATAGCTTAATTTCTAAGCTTAGGCCAACCTCATGATTTTCCAACCCAATCCAGGGCTTTTCCACCATTAATTCACTTAGAACTATCAATCTTATGGTTACACTAGTGAATTGTGGTAAATAAATCAAGAACAACAACTTTACAACAACCCAAGGTCTTACACCCCAAAATTCTCATTAACCCAAATTTTTCCAACTTTAGGTGAACCCACACACTCCCTAGGGATACAAATACTTCCACTTAGGCCTAGGAATCAAAGTATCTAGTTAAGGGAGTGATTTACTTACTTTTACAAAGGATTCCAATGGAAAACTGATGAAATTCATTTTAGGCCGCCCTTGCTCTTACCCAAAATTCACTTGTAAAATAATAAGAGGTTTTGGGGAATTTTCTGCATTAACTATGACTAACCTCACTATAACAGCCCAATACCGCTATATAGGCTATAGCGGTGTGTCACCCTCTATAGTGGCTTGCATGGGATTTAACCACATATAGCCTCCCAAATTAGCTTATTTTGTAACACACCTTCAAACCTTGATGTATCAAACTAACTCATCATTCATTTCAAGTTCAATATCGCGAGTTCTACTTACCCGAATTCACTTTTGAAAAGTCCTGCAGACTCCTTAACGTCTTAGTTGTAATAAAAATAAACTCTACTTAGATGTTTCACCCAATCCTTTCCATAGATTTCCATAGACTTTCCCTTGCTCAGATTTTGTCTAAGAATAGCCTAGCCTGAAATTTTCAACTTACTATTCCAGAAGTATTCTTACCTGATTTCTTATAAAAATAGTTCACCCTTAACGACTAGAATGGTCGTTACAATAGATACCAATTTACTTGTCGTTCGTCCCTGAATGATCCAACAAGAAAAAGTGAGATAAATTATGATGAATGTAGTGCTTAAATGCTCAAACAAGTGAGAGTACTTGTCCCACATGTCCTTTTTGGTTTCCCAAGTGTCTGTTTCAATTAGATGATGCTTCCATTGAACCTTTAGCGATTTAATATCCGTAGTTCCAAATCGAAACATACTTACCCAAAGTGTTAGGAAGACCCACCATGAAATCCATGGAAATCATTTCGTAAAACCCCCAAAAAAAATTGAACTAAGACTCGAACCCTTCTTCGTTGTGAGTAGGATTATACCTAGGAATTTAAAATATCTTAAGTATTAAGGTTAGGTCACTAGATATAGCACCTTTAGTTCCAAAAAGAATTAAAGAGAATTCATTCAAGTCATTCCTTAATTCTTTTAAGTTTCTGTTCAACTTCAAACGACCATAATTTTCGGTACATGATAAGTTAGGAGACACATAAGATATCAAATGAAATATCTTTGTGTCCTCTTTCCAACGCCACCAAGTTTGCTAAATTTTGAGCTCGTATGAGGGAGATATGCTCTTTTGATGTCAGACTGTCCATTTAAGGAAAGTTACCCAAAAATAAAAGGGGTATTTTAGTCTTTTTCTTACCCCCACTTATTCTAAATGTGAATATAACCCAATAAAGGGTTTAAACTAATTAGAATCAGTTTCATTCATCCCCAAAAGCGTTTAGGGTTATAGAGAGAAGATTCAAGACGAGAAAAAGATCAAAGTTTCACGTGTTCGTTCAAGAAATTCAAGATTTCGCTAAGAACCTAGTTCTTTGAGGTATGTAAGCTTCAATAGTATTGGGTTTGTTCGCCCACACGTCAATCATGAGTTTCTTTTATGAATTTCATCCATGATTTTGAGTATGTTAATAATCTTGTTGAGTTCTTGGGGTTTTGTGCTTCATTCTTTGATAATGAAGTTCTTGTTGAGTTCTTCAGGTGAGATTTGTGAATTTCTTGACTAATATAAGGCTCAAAATAATCAAATTTTTATCTTTTAATCCATCATTCTCTTCTCTCTCAAACCCTTGGGGAAAACCGTAAGGAAAAATCAAAGTAGAAGACTTCATTCAAGATTCTTTCAATCTTTTTCAAGATTCTTCTTCAATGTAAGTCCTTCTCCAAGAATTTCATTCCTTCCAACTCAAATTCCTTCATACAATTATGAATCACTAATGAAAATCATAGTTCTTGGTCATAGAGATTTTAAGAAACTAATTCAAGAATCTCAAGAAAGGTTTTCTTGATTATTTACCTTCAAGCTAGGGTTTCAAGACTTCTAATCAAGATTCTTCAAGATTCTTAAAGAACCTTGTTCTTCGAGGTATGTAAGGCTATCATAATGTTGGACTAGTTTGTACTCACTCCCTACATTTACTTTCAGATCAGTAAAAGAGTAATCTAGGATTCTTTTCTTAGATTTGAGTACTCTTGATATAAGTTGATTTT
>JAJOOS010000470.1:0-53260 GCA_029582725.1 Solanum chiquidenum
GCATATTAGATGAGTGACCAAAATGAATTTGACCCAAGATTGAGTTGTCATTTTTAGTTTTTTGGGGGTTAAATAGGTTAAAAGAAGAACAATTTTAATAAGTTAATTTGCGATTCAATATTTAAGGGTAGCTGAAAGTATATTTTATATATTTCTCAATATTGAACATAAAAAAATAGAACCAGAGGGAAGAAAAGTAGACTTGAGTTGGTTAAATTGAACTACAACTCAATTCTATTTGTCCATAATATTAATTTGGGATTCCTATCAATTTTGTTAATTATTTCTTCAAAACTAGCTAACTAACCTTAATTAATTCATTTTCATTTTGTTCATAGCTTCTTTCTTCTTCAACTTAATTGCAAATTTATCTCTGAGCATTGAACTTGACATTAGTGGACTTAGCTTTAAAATTTAGTATGTTAGTTCTTTCTACCAAACAATATCTTATCTGGACTCCTAATCTAAACCAACTAAGCCAACTAAATTACTTGAAGTTGAAGCATAAAGGGTTTTAAATTAGTCAATTTGATAATACAATCGGTAGAAAATCTACGTAACAATAATTCAAAATATTTCAACTTGACTTATCTAAATAAATTCATATTTAAGTTTAAATAAAAACTTCTCCCATAATTAAACTACTTTTTATTTTATGAGACCTTACATAGTTCGTAGTTCATAATTCCTTAACTTGTTGAACTCCAATACAGACACTAAATTCTGGACACCAGAAGAAAAAAAAAACTAAAAAAAAAGAAAGAATGCACTCATGTAGAAATTAAGTAGTACACTTGCCTTCATTCTCAAGGCATGTGGAAATTCAGTTTGTAGTTCATTAATTCTAACCTTTTAAAATTCAAACTGAGCCCCATTTCATCATATATAGATGTGGAAAAAGTTATAATTTAATTTTGGCATCCCAATATTACATGATCATTAAGTTGAGACTAGTGATATTTGACTATCCTAACCAAAAAAGGCCAAATGAGGATTGAGGCCTATCACTAATGATCTAAGGCCAATAGTACTGTGTAACAAAAAAAAAACAAGCTTATCCATTGCTATCTCTAATAACCTCTCCTCCACCACTTTATCCTTGTATACAACTCCATTTCTAACTTACCGACTAACCGATTTAGAAACAAACTCTAAACTAATTACGGTTATAACCAAATGACGTAATATTGAGATACACATTCCGTTCATTTTCACTGGTTATATTTAAATTTGACATACTCATTAAGAAAATAATAATTTACATGACTATTTATCACACTATATCTCTATTAATTAATATTTCATATTGAATCTTGATAAAATATTTTTTTTCCTTAATATAAAAAATGATAAATAAAAATAAAAATTTATTTATGAAATACTGGACAAATATAGTTTTGAACTCTGACAAGAAAAAGTCAATCCGTTAAAAATAAGAAAACAAGTCACACACGTAGCGGTTAATAAGTACACATGTTGACATGTTTGAAGGCACGTGGAACGACTCACTAATTCCCCAACTATTTTTTTTAAGTTTTGGTCTTTACCATTTAGTTTAATTTCTTGCATTTTCAAACTTCACTATAAATCGCCAAAGCTACAAGATTGAGTTGAAATGTTGCCACCATCATCATCATGTTTTGTAGCTTCTCAAAAACGTTGAAGGCATAAAGGTAGATTTCTACTACAATGATTTAGTGCTCATTCTATTTCAAACAGAAATTTATGTGTTTTTAATTTATCAATTTCTTTTTATTTAATAACGTTTTTTTGAACTTGTTGTGGTATGAGTAGCAATTTGTATAATGTACAATAATACCAATGATGAGAAATTTCTTTGCCCGGATTATATCATTGTTGGAAGCCTTTTATTGTCACAAGTAGAACATACATTAATACTAGTTGATTTTCTTGATTTGAATAAACTCAACACAGATTTTTCTGGTCAAATTATGTATTTTCCAGCCAGATTATATTTTATTCTCTCCATTTTTTTTAGTTGTCGTGATAAGATTTGATAGAACTCTTAAAGAAAAAATTAATAAGGCCAAAATTGGAAAATGTTAAGGGGCCTCTTAATCTCTATCTATATATGTGTATTAATTCCAGAATAATTTATGTTAGAGGTAAAAGTTAGAAAAAATAATTAATTCTCTATTCATTATTTTAGTATACATTTCCACTAAAGAGGAACGTAGAGAGTATTAATTACCTATGCTTTAATTACACGTCTTTTGGGGTAAAGAAATAGGAAAAATGATTTCTAAAGTGTTAAATAGTGTTTGGTTAAGCTTATAATCATTTTGAGTGTTTACTAAATGAGTCAAAAGTAATAAATTATTCACCTTATAAGCACTTAAAATTTTAATTTGGCAAAGATATTTATTGTTCTATCATTAATATTTTTAAATTCTCAACCACAATTTTATATTTGCTAATTTATTTTTGGTATTTATAAACAGGATATCAAAGAGATAATAATGTCCAAATCCATCTAAGAAGCACAAACGGCCAAAAAGGGCTCTTAGAGTTCCCCTGTTTTTGCTTCCCCACATGATTTAACTCTGCCAAACAATTCCACCCCCTTTAAAAGAGTCCCATTTTACCCCTTCTGCAAATAACGCATTGTTTTGACATTTCTTAATTTGCTACGAACATTTAACAGCAATTCAACAAACAAATTTGAATAGCATATGGACTATTACAATGAAGAAGTTACTCCAAGCTCTGTATCAAATTCCACAATGGCTCACATCATCGATGGTTGCGTTGCGATTGTCTTTGGGGTTTTTGCTCTGTTTTGCCTGTTCAAATGCTGCTGCTACACTGAACGGGAATTTTCATCAGAAAAGATTGAATTGCCATCAATTGCACCAGTTGATGATCAACATGATCATAGTAGGCTTGTTATCATGCCCGGGGATCGAAATCCTACCTGCATAGCAATGCCTGTTTCTTCACCTCGTCGTCATCATACTCATGATGGTTGATTTATGTTTAGATCTTAGTTTATTGGTCCCAAATGGGATAAAGGAGGAGGGTGCATTTAGCGTAAATCTAGATAAATTATCATGAGTCTTGATAATATTGAATATGGAGCGACATGTATCGTGAGAATTCATATATTCAATCCTAACTAGCTTGGAATTAAGGCGTTATTGTTATTATACTTCTCGAACTTTGAATTAGTATTAACCCTCTAGTACTTTTTTCTTAGTTAATAAATCAACAATTGGCAACTAAAATGTTCTTTTTTGAAAATTGGGGAGGGGATTTTAACGTGGTGATGGGTAACACCAATATTCTACCTATGGCAAGGTCCATGAGGGGCTGGTGTATTCAGGCCGGGGTTATGCTCGAATATGAGTTTGTTTGGTGAATTTAGTTAAGAAATAAAGTTGTGTATTTGCTATCAGTTATATCTTTTGACACGATATTAAGTGTTTCATCCTAACATGTGGAAAATCGAACTATTGAGATTTCTCTATTGGCACTAAAATCACTTGCCATCAATCATTTGTCTTTGATTCTTATTGCTCTTTATAATTCCAATCTGATCATTACTGGATTAACATTACTGGTACATAATTAATGTGAAAGTAAGTTAATTAGTAGCAGATTCTATTATCCATCTAGCTCCTTAACCTATTTCTTTTGAGAGCAAAGTCTATTTACTTTTGCTTTATAAATGAGATTTTAAATTAGGGATTCTATTCCTCATTTGTGAGCATACTGTTAATTGGAATTTAAATACACATTCTAATGGATAAGTTCAACAAAAGTATGAAGGACAACAACATAAGTACAGTATTTGATTTGATTAAAGTAGGCAATAAAGAGAATAAATTAAAGGGCAAGAGAATATTAGGCACCATAATTTACATGTTAATGACCAGAAGCCTAACCAAAAGTCATACAAGATTCATCCTTTTGTTTCCATATAATGGAATATTTCCTTCCCTTTTTAGGTGATGCTTCTTTTTCCCTATAGCTATGTTGGAGAATAGGAACATAATCCGTTAACTTCGTATTTGTTACGAACAAAAAATGTTTTCTAAGTCGTAGTGGATCCAGGATTTTCATTTGTGGTCTCTAGGAAAATAAGTGATTTTTAAAATTTATTTTATGTATTTGACCGCTAAGTAAGCAAAAGATTATCTAAAGAGCAATATATAATTTAGAAAAATACTATGGAAATGGAATGCGGCGTACAAAACAAACCATAAGTATTGTTTCCAGTAATGAGTTTCCCGAAAGCATCTTGAAGATCAAGTTTGACATGACAACCCCGAAGTGATGCCTGTATCCTTCCAAACCCCCTAGTCTTAGCATGACAAATATTAAATAAAGGAGTGATCGAGGGGGACTGATTTAAGGGAACCATAAAGGAGATTGGGAGCATTTGGAGTAGTGAGAATTAAGACCATCAGCTTGGAATGTCACTTATGAAACTATTTTTTCATCCTTTCACTAGGTAGTCATTTTCCTATTTTTTATGAAACTTGTTTTTCTAGAAAAAATATTTTAACCAATCAAACATGAAAAAATGATTTTTTTTTCCTCCTAACCAAACACACCATTTACCATTAAAGTCAAGAACGACTAACTAGCTTGAAGGTTGATAACAGAATCATTTGAGCCGCAAATGCAACTTCCCAACTACTCTGTTATTTGGATTTAGACAGGTTCGTGTTGGATTCTCAAAAAGTAGTGTATTTCTAGAGAATCCCACATAGGCGCGGCAGTATTTTTGGATAGTCAAGGCAACATAGCTTCCCAGTAACATATCTGCCCTTCCATATTTCCAAAAGAAATATTTTTCAACTTGATATTAATAATTATAAACTTAAATGTTCGATGGGCCAAGTTAAATCTTGTGTGAGATTGAGGGAATATATATATCAGGTAGAATCATATCATCCAAATATGTGCAATATCCACAATTAGTTAATTCTTCTAGCGTCTATAAAAAGCCAGTCACTTAGCTGATTTCATGCAGAACACAAGCAAAAATACTTTTAAAAAAAGGCAACTAAGATACAAAGTAGGAAGCAAAAAATGAATTCAACAGGCACTTCAGCTGAATTTTGGCAATGGAACTCACCAATTCCATACATTTATTTTGGTCTAGCAGTCATTGTCGCTACCATTGCTTTTGCATTAATTTTTCTCATTTTCTGTGGTGAAAACTCTGCTTCAATAGAGCATTTGGTTGAGACTGATGAGGAAATTAAGAAAAGACATCAAATAAATGTCCTAGATTCTGAGCCTAAAATTGTGGTAGTTTTTGCTGGAAATTATAATAAGCCTTTGTATATAGCAAAGCCTCTTACTTATTCTCCAAGTGCTGCACAAAATGTCTAGTCCACCAATTGCTCCTCTTTTTTGTTTGACATATTCGAAATTGACTGGCTCAACTAATTCGGGGTAAATTGTGAACTCATGTAAAGTACTTCCTACCAAAATGTTCTCTAATTCTATCCAAACTATACCACCGCACCCAGTGATAGAGACAGGATTTTCGCTAAGGGACTACACCCTCAATGGGTTTTTTTTTCTCCTTGTAACATGTGTGTTCCTGTCTGGGAATTAGCTAATTAGGTGTCCAGTTATTATTGTTTTTTGTTTTGTTTAATATGACAAGATTTTAGTGGACTTTACAACTATGCACATGTTCAATGAATGCATTAAAGAGTTCAAGAAACTAGCAGGAAGGTGTTGTTGAAACACTTTTCAGGGTGGTCGAACCTAAAACCAGGACAGTAAGTAAATAAAGTACAATAATTAGGATAACAACATGAAAAAAAAAGAGTAAATTAAGGAATTTTATATGTTTAAACAAATTTACAACCTTTCTAGTGTGAACGACAAAGATTTGTCATATCTATGTTTGACTTGAATACATACAAAGCATTATCTTATTGCTCAAAAATTATACTCTGGCACTCTACACCCATAGGCCGAGCTAGATGCACAAGGGGTTCATCCAAATCTTCTTTCGCCGAAAAATTATACACTCTATATTTTATGTATAAATAACAAATGTTGAATCTCTTACTGAAAATTCTGACTCCGTCGTGAATACAAAGGCAAAAAGAAGGGAGAGGGAGGGAACTAAGTGTTTAATTAGATTGGATCTTTCCAGCCTTGGATATTTGTCCTATTGTCAAAAAGAATTTGGAAAAGAACATCACATGGAGCCCAGACAAGTGCAATACAAGATATGATCTCTCAAAAGGACAAACAGCAAGAATAATAGATGGGCCTTGCCTGTCTAGCATTTCCTTATAATAAGCCATGCCTTAGGATTACAATGTGAGAAACAACTAAAAAGTCATTAAGAGGCAAGACATGCCCCATTTCAATATATCCTCAACTGGTTAATTAATACTCTTATTTGCACCTTCCCTTGGGAAAAAAAATGACTTCTTTGGCTTTAATAAGCTTATAGAAACTAACATGAATGCTTACAAATACTTTCATAATTAATACTATCCTAAATTCTAGATCTAACCACATTCCAGATCACCATTTGAAAATGACAGTACTAACAAGGAAAGAGCCATAAGTTACTACACCCCGTTTCAATTAATATGACATAATTTAACTCAATAGAATTTTATGTGCAAAAATGAAACTCGTGATTTTAAATATATCATAATATTTGTGTGCCGATAAAGCATTTCTCATTAAAGGCAAATTTGTGGCACCTTTCAAATTTTGAAATTCAAACGAATTTTTCTTTGACTATAATTTTTTCATGTCACTTAAATTTGAATTGCAAAGAATCCATAATTTTATTTGATCGTAATTTTCAAATATATAATTTTTTTGTTTCTAAAAACTTAAGAATTTCATAGCCGAATTTACAATCAAACTAAATAGTTTGACTCTCAAAATTCAAAATGTGACCGAGAGAGTAGTATATATAGTACCTGTATAACAAAATGGAAAGTAAAAGATTTAAGTTGCACAATTACTAATCATGAGTGAAAGATTGTACCACCAAGGGGTGCGGTAAAATGGATGTAATTCCTCCAATGTTGACCAGATACCTCAGATTAAAATCATAAAAATTGAAGAAGAAAAAAACATGGTAAGAAGCACGAATCTGAATTAGTTCGTCAGTGAATTTTGAATATTAAATAATTAAACTAAAAAACAGAGGAAAAAGTTGTGGAATTACAAATGAATCATATAGTATACTTGTATGTACTAGCAAGAAAAAAAACATTAGTAAAAATATATATAAAATAAAAGCTATGTCTCCTTGTAAAGTCACAGAACTTACTACAAGACAACTCCAGTTGGCTTACCTTCAAAAAAAAAAAAAATTCTAGCAGAAGAAAAAGCTGCATAATTTATTTACTCCCAACCTCTTGTTTTTATTTGACATGACATAGAAATAAGTATTGACATGACAACAAAATAAAATAAAAAGTTTAGTATATATATATTTTCTTCAGAGTAGCATATAGGCTTGCACTCTCCCCTGCATTTTGCATTCAAAGCAGAGCTTCTTATTAAATGAGTCCACGTTCAGAATTCAGAGAAGTAAAGATATATGTACCATTGCTTTGTTTTATTTTACAACCTAAGTAATTATCCCAATTTTCTGTCCTTTTATATTTACTCGATAGGTCGTTTTTTGTGCCTTTTGTTATTGTAAAAAAACAGGTGTTTTCTCTATCATCTTTGACACCTTCTACCTGTCCCTCTGTACATGTAAATAATGGCGATGTAGTTGTACATGTACATATATATCCAAGTGGTGGTGAAAATTTGATTAAATTCAAAAATAAATAAATATCGAGGGTTGCTTTCAGAGGTAGTATAAGATTGGGGCATGTTTGTTCTATACAGGTGTTTTGATTCAGCTTTCTTTTGCCTTTTTAACATGTACCAATAAAGTTCTGGTCTTTTTACTTCTTTCTAAGATACTCTGTTTTTTTTTCTTTCTAAATTATGGACCCTAAGTCTCATATTTTTAATGAGGGGGAAGAATGTCACAGTAGTGAATCTGGATGGACAATGTACATTGGCTCACCTACGAATGATGAAGACGATGAGATGAATTGCGAAGGTGATTTTGATGATGAAGATGGTGTTTTAGGACAAGGTCGTCGCAAGAAGATAATTAATGATGATGATGATACTGATGATTCGATGGCGTCTGATGCATCTTCAGGACCAAGTCATCATGTTGTTAGAAATGCGAATAAGAGTACAATTATTCCAAAGGAAAAAGGTAATGGAAAAAGTGGTTCTAACAACAAAGCCAGCTTGAAGAAAGGTAGTGGGAAGAATCAAGACAAAGGAGGGTACTCTGTTTTTTCAGCAAAAGTTCCATCCAGTAGTGAAAAGGTAAAGAAAAGTATTTGGAAGGGCAAAGGAAAATAAAACTTACTATAACTAGTAATATGTTATATATCTTCTCTTTTGTTGTATTACTGTACTTAATTTGTATCTCTTGTCTTAGTACTTAGTGCAAAGTGGAATGGTAAGGATGTTTTGGGATTAGAAATGAATCAAATTTTTTCCTCCTTTTGGTTGTCAATGAATATAATGAAGAGTTGATTTTTTATATGATTACTCAAGTAATAGTTATTACTATTTGATTTTGATTTTTTTCATTCGAGAAATCAACTCATACCATGTAAGACGGTAAATTATCATGATATGTATTTGTCAGTTGAAAGATAGGAAATGCATTAATATATGACTCTTTGAATTATGTCTTTGTAGATGCTAAACGCTTTACAATCCCAAGAAATGATGTATTAAGATTTAGTGACGGTATTGTTAGTTTCTTGTGCAACTCTACTAACTAATAATGTCCGGTTAAATTTAGAGGTGGAGTCAAAATTTTAATTTTATGAGTTTGAATTTTAAAATGATGATATCGAAATATGATAACTAGTAACTAAATTTAATAGACATACATATTTAATAGAATTTTCGATACAAATACATAATTTGGACACTGTCCAAATCACAACCGGTTTCTGCCTCTGCCTGCCACTGCGTTTATCTACTATGTGGTACACCGTTCTTTGATCAACTACGATTATTATACTTGGGACAGATGATCATGTAGGACACTTGAATTTGAAAAGATCATTAGTCCGTCCAAAAGTTACTTGGATTGAGATAAGATAGATAAAAATGCGCTAAATAATGGGTTATAGCTCAACTCTTACCTAATTTTATTTTTTTATTTAATTACCAAAAATTTATTTATTACAACTAAAGATAACATATCAAACAAAAAAGATATTATATGATAAATGTTTTGACAAGATTTCATTTTAGTCAACTTAGACTACATGTTCAGCTCAGATCAGTCCAACATATATATGAGCAAAATTTTACAGGTCAAAAAGTATAAGCAAAATAAATAGGCGAGTATTAACCCGTCCAAATTTCAACTAATCAAGTGAATCATATTTTTTTGGACTAATTTTCATACCTCCTGCCAACCTATAATGAAGCGGGATGACATTGTAAGTGGAGTAACTTTTTTCTTATTATAATGCTAATCAAAATTCAACACCTTCGAAAGCAAAATGACGAATATTTTGGAACACATAGATTAAGCGAGTTCACCTATAGGTGATAAGGGGCCAGTAACTATTACCACGATCAAAAAACTTTACTAGCTCGAAATATTTACACTAAATTAATGAATGTAATACACTTGTTATTTGTACATCCTTTAATATATATGTTTTCCGTTTTCATTTTTAACTGCTAAAAGATCAAATTGCTCGATTTGACTCCGTTAGAATTTTCATCACACGTACATAAATCGAAAACTTTTAGCCGTCTAACAGACAAGATCTGCAAAAGGTCTTCCTCCTAAACTAAAGTAAATGGGATAACATGAAATTCTAGTCACTGCGTGCATGCATAATAAAAAGATCGAGCAAGTCAATGAAAATGAAATATACCCACATGGCCACATACTGTGTAATTATTCTTGTTTAGAAGGAAGCTAAAACAATATGTTTTGTTTTCGATAAACAAGATAATATATTATTCCGTTCCACCTTATTTGACTCGGGAATGAAATTTAAGAAAAAACCTTTTTATAAAAATAAATAAATTGAATTATAAGATTTTTAAAATTTGTAATATTAAACATGTCATAATATTTGTTTGGTTATTCAGCTTCTTATTAAGAAGATATTAAGATGTGTCATTTTTTTAAAATGTTAAGGGGGAGCATTGAGTGGACGGGGGAGGAAATAATGAATTTGGAATCTCACATACATAACGTAACTTGTTTTTCCTACTTTTATTAGAGAAGTCATTTTCCTCATTTTAGTGGAAATTATTTTCTGCAAAAAAATAAATTTTTCAAAACATTTTGACTAACTGAACCTGAAAATCAAAATATATTTTTCTTCGTAACAAATACACCCAACAAGAAGAAGGTATTGGGAAGTTTTGATCATAGTGATTTCCTCTGTACCAAACATGTGGATTTGACTAAAAATTTGATTGTGTAACTCTTTATAAACTTGTTTTTAGTTTTTTTATTTTTTATTTTACGAGAGATCTTCAGTTGTACATACACTTTTCTTATATTTAAATTACAAGTGGACAAGAAATCTTATTTCCTTGACTATGACCTCCACATGGAGGATTACACATGGGGTACGATGGAACATCCTGCATGCATCTGATTTGAAATTTAAATGTGGAAGGGTGCGGGGCTTTTTAATTGAACGTTGCAAAACGATTCCAAAACGGACCCCCAACCTGTCAACAGACTGGATAACGTGTCTGTCCAAATTAAAAGAAGGAGCAATTAACGTAACTTCAGTGTTTTCCAAACAAGGTGTTTCTCTCTGCTGCCTTTGGCTCTATACGTACTTTTGTATACATTGTATGTAGATGTATAGTTGTTCTGTTACCGACAAGAGTTATGGTGGAGTGATAAGTACTCCTTTCATCTTTAACTCTCGGGTTTGAGTCACTCTAGGTACATAGCCGCCTTTGTTAGGGAGCACCTCGCAATGTGACACTTTCATACGCGAATCCAAATTTAATCAGGCTCTAATATAAATAGCAACAACAAGTGGAAAACCAAAAAGAGTTGTTATGTTTATTAATTTTATATCCTCTTTTACACATTTTTTTTTATTATTATATAAATAAAAATCCAAAGGAACCTTACCTAATCTTTATGCGTACGTGTCACGATGATTATATTTGTATATAAAATCAATTAATTAAGCCGCCAATATATTATATACTTCCTCTCACATGTTATAAGAAGTGAGAAGTTTAAATCATCTAGAATGAGTAAATAAATTGAATTGTATAGTTAATATTACTATACACAATCTTTGATGAGCAAATTAGGTAAGCTTAATTCACATAATGATTTTGTAAAATAGAGTAAGAACATGCTATAATCAGTTAAATTACATTTTTCTTTTATCATTAAAGTATCAATGATTCAATGTATATATTAATATGCGCAAATAAACGGAAAAATCTTCCTAGCTTTCCATCCTCATGTCTAGGTAGGGTGATAAAATTACCTTAAATAATTTATCTATTTATTAAGAGTTCAATTCATTTTGACTTGCTTAATTTTTACATCTAAAAATTGTGTTGATTTTAGCTAAATATGTAACCTAAATAGATTTTTGAGAAATTGACAAAAATATTATTTTTTTCAGTGTAACATTTATGAAGCCATAATAAAGAAAATAAAATAAAATTTGTTTGGTAGTGTTATTATTAAATAAGTTGGTAAGAGTTGGATGAGTAATATGACTAATTCTTGACTCATATAATTTGTGGGCGAGTTATATCAACCATCCATATATTAACTCAATCAAATTTTACTCATCCAAATTTAATTTAATTCATCCAATATTTGACACTTCTAAACATAGATAAATAGGAGAGACAAATTCATTATTTAAATTTTATTGGTTTAACCTTTAAATTTTTTAACACTAATCCATTTTATTTGTGAAATTATGAGTTCAAACCTCATTTTTAATTATTGGTTCAGATGAGCTGCATCTACGTACCCCTGGCAGGCATGACCTCTTTAACAGTTTAACCCTACAGATGGCCTAGCGACGGAAGTAGAGTAAATGTACGGATGACTTTCAATTTGAATTTTGTATATATCTTAAAAAATTATTCATATAAATATTCACGAGTTCTCAAAGTAGGAACAAGTGCATACATGGTTCTCAAAGATACGCAACAATAATATATCTGGTGTAATTCTATAAAATGGGGTCCGAGGAGAGGATAGAATATGCACAGACCTTCGGTGATGAAAGCAAATAGATTTTCATTAAGAAGATTGAAAATATAAAGAAATAAACGTATGAGTAAGAGCCCGTTTGGATTGGCTTAAAAACAGTAGCTTCTAAGTCAAACTGAAATGACTTTTAAGTCAAAACAAAAAGTAGGGGAGACCTACTTTTGATTTTTGACTTATTTTACGTCATTTTAAACTTATTTCCTAACTTATTTGAAGTTATTTTTTATATTTGCCAAAAACTTTCAGAAATAAAAAACTGAACACCCTCTAAGTCAAGACTGGGTATAATAGAGTTCCCAAAGTACGTAGGAAAAAGTACCTACATGGTTCTCAAAGATAGGCAACAATAATATATCTGGTGTAATCCTATAAAATGGTGTTTGAGGAGAAGATAGAGTCTACACAGACCTTTAATGATGAAAGCAGGATTTTCACTAAGAAGATTCAAAATATAAAAATGTAAACATACGAGTAATTCAAGATAGGTTTCAATATCTACTATATACATTTAATTTTTCAACGAAGGGAGTTTGAATCCGATACCCTAGGGTACCTCCGCTCATGCCTTCTACTTTGGAGATAGAGAAGTTATTTCTGATGCAACAAAAATCATTATCAAGCAGCATGTAGTACGTGTATTATTATCAAAAGATGTATAGTCAAAAGTAGATAGGAGCTGATTTAATACAATATAATCTATTAATTACTAGTTGGTATATATTAGTACTTTGTATTATAGTGTGTGTGACGTATAGTATGAAAATATTAAAGTGAGAAACGACGAAGAAGAGAATATAATGAAGGCATGAGCAGTAACAATCAAACCAGCTGAGAAGAGGAGTTGCGCACTAATGCAGGTGTGTGATGTAATAGCAGCAGCTAGCGAAGAGTACTTATTAATAAATGCAAGCCCAGAAGAACCTGAAAGGCCAGACTCCATGTCATTGGGACACATCTTAATTGTATTGGACAAAAATCAGAAGGCCCAAAAGTACCTATAATTTGGCTACTTGCATCTGAGTATATCATATCATATCATGATGCTGGCTGGCTTTTTTTGGTCTCTTTTTTGCATCGATCACATTATTTATATTCATAATTGGCTCAAACTTAGCTAGCTAGTGGGGAGATATATATAGGAGAGGGGGACATAGATTGTGAAACCCCGTTTGGGTTTTAGGGGCTTATGTTCCCTGTTGAGAATGACCTCACTTATGCCAAACAACATCCCTTGTGTCTACTGTGTGCCCACTTCTGGACCCGTTCCAACGGTGAAATGCTTCTTCTCAAACGGAGTTGGAACCTAGCTACCTCATCTTCATTAATTGTGACAATATCTTTTTCAAACCTTAATTTAATTTGTTGTTAGTCTTGGTTTTTTATTTGGGCATAATATCTCCGGACCTACTTGTTAGTAGGTACACATAATATTATCTTGGGATTGAGTTAGGTCTAGGTGTCATATATTTACATGGTATCAGAGTCTGACCCATCCCAATTTGTTGCTTACGAATGTTGGGGCCCATTTATAAGTGTTCCCTAGAGCTATCAATATGAGCTGACCCACCCCATCCGAGCCAACCCATACAGACTTTGAAATTTGACAGGCTAGACCGGGCTAACCCTTTTTTTTGTGTGGGCCAGAAAATGATCGGCCCAACGCACAAGTACTACACATATTTTACCGCCACTTGGTTTTTATCTTTGGGTGCAACTTTTAATTTGTTCCATGATTTTTTTTACAAATTTGGCATAAAAAAATTATCCGAGAGGATTAATAGACTCAAAATGCTAAAAATATATTTTATTATTATAGAGATATCAAGGGGCACGTGATAACTAGTGCATCGCATATTTTTGTGTTGATATCGTTTACGGGTAAAAGCTGTCAAACTAGCTAAATATATGAGGATAATTAGGAGATAATTTAAGTATGAACAGAATAAAAGATGTCAAGTCTAAGAGGTCCCAAAGGATTATGCCTTCATTTTTTAAAATTTCATGGTAGCTAGTAATATTGTTGTGCTATTTTTAAAACGCTACACCTTTTTTATTATAATACAAGTTGTTTGATATTTTTATATATATATAAAAAAAGAGAGATCAGAATTAAGACCTCGTTGAATGTTGATTGTGTTTTGCAATAAGTCATTTTGGCTTTAATTTGGATATCCTTCACGAATTTTTCAATTTTAGCTTTAATTTGAACAATTTTCTAGCTACGCCACCGTCGTTGATAAAAGATGTGCACGCACTCTCTCTTGTTGAGCCAGACAATTGGGAACCTTCTTATGCTTTTTTATCAACAACCTTTATTGTATGCAGAAAATTGAAAAGTTAACTGCCACACTGCACTCTTTTGATAATCAGCCATCAAATAGACGTGTCTACGTACTATGCTGAAGACAGGTTAGAAATAAGACGCTCTTGAGTTCTTTTATCCCTCTTCAGACATTCCATAGAGTAGATTGAAATAACTTGATGACTTTACAATCTTGTTTTAATGTGCCTATGCACTCAAGTGGACAATTAGTTTGGAGATATCAACTTGATTGTCATTGACCTGACCAATTACATTAGATATTTAGCTTTCTTTCCATGGTTGAAATAACCTCATTATTCAGAAAACTAAATGAACCATTTGGAGATAGCTATTTAATGACCATTTATCGAGTTTAGCTTTCTTCGTGAGTTGAAATCTTATCACTTGATCTAGATTGAACAATTGAGCCATGTCTATGGAGGACTAACGATTTCGTCCTGTTTTATAGTGCTATGTCTGATGGATGCACAAGCTTTATTCACAAATTATAGTTGTTCTATTGTACACTCACTAGTGATCAAGAGTAGCTAAAAAATTCAATCACATTATAAGATGCATGCCTTGTTTTTCTGTTAAAATAGGAGGAATTTTATTTTTTGAAGCTGAGAGTCGTTTCTTACTTACAGCATCCTTTACCCTTCAATTCAACCCCAATCAACCACTTTGTAACTGCAGGGAGGAAGGGATGAAATTGAAAGAAAAAATTGTCATTGTCATTGGGGAAAATGCTTGGAGAGAACTTTAGGGGTCGTTTGATAGGCCGCATTAAAATAAATAATCTATGTATTATGTATGGTATTATTTAATACTATGTTTGGTAGGAATTTGGGCTTATGTATAACTAATCATGAATTAGCTATACCTCTTACATGGTATTATAGGGTGTATTACTAATACCTTCCATTTGGAGGTATTAGTAATACATTGGATATAATACCATGGGATAAGTCTATGCAAAGACAAAAATATCCCTCAAATCATTTTAATTATTTTATTTATTTTCTTGATTTTATGTTTTATATTTGTACTAGTAAATTTATTTAAATAAATTAGCTTACAAATTATTTAGAGAAAGTTGTTTGTTACTACATAAATCCGATATAAATTAATACAATATTTGAAATGTGAGTTGCTTAACATTAACTAATTAAAAGGGCAAATATATCAACGTCTTAATTGAATGTATAATTTGTATGTATATATATATATATATATATATATATATATATTAAAACTACAACTTGCAATTTTTATGTGTAAATGTAGATGATTTATTCAGTTTTACTATTGTTTACGTATTTTCAATTTTAAAAGTTGACAGTTTATCTTCTTTTTTTTAAATTGAAAATTGACATTTTATAAGTAATCAATTTACTAAGATGACAATTATTTATCCTCAAATAATTTAAGTGAAAAAAAAGGCAAACATGACAACAAAATTGTTCTTCTCATAGCTAGTTAGAAGGCCATAAAAAAACAATATTATTCGATAATTATTTACCTTAACCTAATTACATAATATTTCAAGGGTATAATTGGAAAGAATTTTTTTATAAAGTTTTAACCCAATTCCAAAATGAGGTTGGAACCAATGAACCAAACACTTGGTAAAAATAAACCATGCATTATTAATCCCTACACTATTAATTCCTGCATTACTAATCCCTGCATTAGTAATCCTTGCATTATTCATTTTTGTACCAAACGACCCCTTAATATGTTACGTTTACTTAAAATTTTAAGAGTTGTCTTGTTTTATTACAAGTTCTATTCTTGGTTGTTAAGCAATCACTAATACCTTCAACTGCATTTTATTCATATATCAGTGGATGAAGAATCATGAACATAATAATTTCTGATTGACCATGTTCTTATTAGAAAAAAAGATAATTTTGAGAAAGTACGCTTGGATAGTCATATCAAGAGTTCATGTAGAACAGATGCTTACTTGGTTTCTTTCGGTATTGAAGCTCTACAATTTTTTGGACTGCTTTTGAATGGGTGAAGTCTTTAGATGGAACTCATTCATCATTCCGCTTGTTCCTTAATGGAACCAAACGTGGATGATTGGCAATCATGAATCATATTGTTGTGAAACGGGGATACTTATATAAAAAAATAACTAGTTACTATTAATGTTGATTTATTCAACGAATGAATATATATATGTAAAAATTATATACATTTGAAAGTTTATCATAACATGTTTAAAACATTTTTATACTTTATGTATGAACTATAATTTTTTCTTTGATAAGATTGTAAGAATTGTAGAAATTTAATTTTTTCCCCCCAAATTGCGAATTTTGCATGCATATGATAAGAAAAGTTATTAAGATTCAAATCAAACATTCAAAAAAAGTTTCAATTTCAAATCAACCTCAACCTCAACCCTAACCAGAGGCCGACCCAATTTTGAGGTAGTACGTGCACCCGTTAACTTCGAAATTTTTTATGTGCATATATATATATTCTTAAATAAGAATCATATAATTAAATATGCACCATGAAACACATAAACTAAGTTGATGTAGTAGTCCAACACGATTTATTGTGCTTCTTCACAACTCACGTGTCCTGAGATGAATTAATAGTCAAATTTTGGGTTCGTCTCTAACTCCAACCGGCATAAAAGTTTCAAACCTTTTTTTGAGATATTTTCTAGTACAAAAAATCTGCTTAAAGCTCACCGTTACTATGCTCCATAGTCCAATATGGGCAGTGTGTAGTAAAGTTGAGGACGACGTGGCGCTTAGGGAACCGCGTTACTAGACTCGGACATTATTTTTTGAAATCTGATTTCTCCATTTCAGCCCGACGGAGTCCGAAAGCGTAGAAAAATAGTGTGAGAGAGAATGGCGAAGCTTTTATCCACACCTCGTCTCACCTCCATTCGCTTACGCACAGTCACTTCCACTCTCTCCAAATCTTCTTCTCCAATTCACTCTTCTCCTACTGTTTCCCCCATTTCTCTTCACTCCAATCCCCTTTTCTTCTCCCTCTACACTACTCCTCTCCTTACCCTTCGCTCTGTCGATAATCCTTCCAATAATCATCGGAATTTCTCCGTTTCAGCATTCGACACTAAAAACGACGACATATCATCGTCTTCCAAAGATGAGACTAAGGATGAGCCTGTTGCTGAAATCAACGGCGACGATACTGCGAAAAGTTCTACCAAGGACGATCAGTATCCGACAGGAGAATTTGAATTTGAGGAGTACGGTGCTTGGAAGAGCTTAGTTGTGAAGTTTAGAATGCTCTTTGCGTTTCCTTGGGAGCGAGTCCGCAAGGGAAGTGTTCTCACCATGAAATTGCGCGGACAGGTTAATTTCTCTTCCTTGAGAGCTATTTGATATTTCAATATTGGTCGAAATTTTAAGTTATCATATTAACAATGTCGAATTCAATCGAGATCCTATGTGCTATAATGATATATAGTGTAGTGAAATTTACGAATAGAAGTATAAATTGTGCTTGGGATAAACTTTGCCCAACCATCACGGAGTTAGCAATGAGTTGTAGCACTTGTTATCCAATTGAATTTGCAAAATACAAGTATATAGGTGCTTTAGAACGACGAGTGTCATTAACTTTAGTTCTGGTGCATCTGATCATTATGTTTGGTAAGGTAATTTTAGTAATGAAGCAGGCATAGTACTAAAAATGTTTTATTTCTTTCCTTCAATATGTTCTTTGATTTGGCTGGGGCGTGGGGTCTTTCCGAAACAACCTCTCTACCTTACATAAGTTAGGGGTAGGGTCTGCATACACCCTACACTCCCCTGACTCCACCTTGTGGAACTACACTGGGTATGTTATTGTTGAAGCATAGTACTAAAATAATACTGTGTAGATACAAAATGCAGAAAAGCTGGCCAGGGATCCTATTATATCTGTAACGAAGAGAAAAATCAGCATTAAACCAAAATTTTAAGTTCTGAATGCATCTATTGTTAAGTAATACAATGCTTTCCTTGTTTCCTTTGAAAGTTCCTTTCCAACCAAGCAACTACATAATGCAAAGAAGGATGGTCTTCCAATTCTTCTTCTGCTCCTTCCTTGTACTCTGGTTTTGCATCTGATCATTAGAAGGGTAATTTTATGATCAAATTACTAGGTGTAGCTAAATAGAGAGACAAAAAATGGGGACCTCTGGTTTTGCATCTGATCATTAAAAGGGTAATTCTATGATCAAATTACTAAGTGTAGCTAAATAGAGAGACAAAGAATGGGGAAGTTACACATTTATTGTCACATAATACTTTTTATTCTGCTAATTCTTATTTGGATATTTCTGCTCTGTTTAGTTGAAGTAGTTGAAACTCTTGTACTGTTTTGTGTCCTCTCAGATATCTGATCAGTTACAGAGCCGTTTCTCTTCAGGATTATCCCTACCTCAAATTTGTGAGAACCTCATGAAGGCTGCTTACGATCCTCGAATCTCTGGTGTGTATCTCCACATTGAACCTTTAGGTTGTGGCTGGGGCAAAGTTGAAGAAATTCGGAGGCATATACTGGACTTCAGGAAATCAGGCAAGACTTCGTCTTTATAATTTTATGAAATGGTGAAATCTCAAAAAAGGTTCACGTGCTTGTCATTTGATTATAAGTATAACATACTTGGGAAAGAGGAAAAGGATGACATTTGGTTATGTCTGTCTGCATAAAGCTTGTAAGGGTTGAATTTGAAACCATGGAAGAATCATATTTTGATCCGTCAAGGATTTGTAAAAATAAGGACATAATGAATAGATGAAAGTATCCGTATATATAAGCCTTTTTGTACGTTAGGAACTTTTAGGTTGAGGGACTGGAGGGGAGATCATATTCTTAGCCCTCTTCGATGAAGACATTTAAATAAGATAAGTGAGTATTTGACTTTATCAAAAAAAAAAAAGATAAAGAGTATTTGATCAATGCCAAAAGCTGTCATGAACTAATTTGAGAGGTGAAGGGAATTTTAAGGTCCTTGGGAATTCTTCTATCTGGACGCTGTTAGAACTATGTAAGATCAACATACTAGACTCTAGGGCTAGTACTCCTTTCTGTCGTGGCTCATTTCCTTGAGGAACAATAAAATCACACCCTTTCCCATCTTCTCTATGATTGTATGGAAAACTAACCATGTGCCTACTACTCCCGATTCCACATCTTATACTGTGCCAACTAGTCCCAATTCTTCAATGCATATGGATGACAATTTTTTGGTCTATTCTATCCATCTGATATGTGGTAAGTCTTTAAATATATCCAGCATCTTGGAGTATGTGCCTATTTCAGTTCCTCCTATGTTATGAGATTGAAAAAATGCAATGTCTCAGTTGAGATGAATATTAGACTAAAAACTACCTTATAAGAAACCTAAACTTTAAAGACACAAGGAGAAAATATTAAAAAATGCTTGATTGATTACAAGCAATGCTTTAAAAATAATAATCTTTCCTGTCTTTTCATTATAAAATGCTAAACAAAATGATCAATGTCACTACCTTCAAATGCTTTGGGATTATAAGGCATCTCTCTATTATTAATCATGTTGTAGTATTTTGCTTTGCAGTTGCATCTGATGTAACTAATCACACAACAAATCTAAATTTCAAATGAGTATACGTTGTATAGACGGAAAGTTACTTGGATTAATTAAGTTTCTTATGTTTAAGGAGTGCCATATGAGATCCATTTGTTTTAAAATCGAGAATTAGGAAAAAGAGAAGTAAAGAAGAGTGTTAATCTTTGTCATTTTTCAGGTAAATTCATAGTTGGCTATGCACCTGCTTGTGGTGAAAAGGAGTACTACATTGGCTGCGCTTGTCAAGAGCTTTATGCCCCTCCAAGTGCTTACTTTGCATTGTATGGTTTAACAGTTCAAGCATCATTTTTGGGAGGTTAGTTCTTCAGCTCCACACCTGAAACAAAAAAAAATCTTGGAGAGATAAGGTCCCCTTAAGTATCTCAGATGTGCTAAATTCTGTTAGATCCTTGGATGTATGGATTGATGGTTACCTCTTTGGAATATTGAGTTGGTCATCATTGCAATAATTGTTATTTTTTCATCAATTTATGTGGAAGTGCAAAAAGCAAAACCTATTTAAATTCGAAGTTACTGGAATTTGCTAGCCAGTGTTACTGGGGTTTCAGAGTATGTGTGAATGCAGCCTGAATTGTTGAACAGTGCTTCTTATTTGTATATAGAGCTAGTTAAAGAGCATATGCGATCTCAAATTGGTTATGATCACCCCTTATCTGCAACAAATTTATTGCTGTGCAGGTGTCTTTGAAAAAGTTGGAATTGAGCCACAAGTGCAAAGAATTGGTAAATATAAGAGTGCTGGAGATCAACTAATGCGTAAAAGTATATCTGATGAAAATCGAGAGATGCTAACTGCATTACTTGATAATATATATGGAAATTGGCTCGAGAAAGTTGCTCTTACTAAAGGTGACTTCAGATTTGAACTTCATACTGGAGATTTAAAGTCCAGTGGGGATTTTCATGATCTGATTTTCTTACTCAGGGAAGAAAAAAGAAGACATTGAACAGTTTGTTAATGATGGAGTTTACCAAATTGAAAGGCTTAAGGAAGAAAGCTGGATAACCGACATAAAGTACGATGATGAGGTATAGTAAGTTGCTTGGTGTCTTGAGGCATTACTTGAGAAACAGTTCTTTGACTGATTTTTAGTTGAATTCTTACTTCTTTTTTTGGTTTGGAGGTGGGGTGGGGAGGGGAGGGGTTGCTTTTCAAATAAATTAGGATTGGTAATGGATTCACTTCTTTTCCAGGGAAAATCAATTCTTAAGAAATCATAAAGGAAAAGGATGTAGACAACTACTAGTATGTGCCATTTCATATGACCATTCTGGTTTAGGTTCTAGGATGATTTTACTTCTTTCTCTTCATTAGAAATTAAATGAAGAATTCTGCTTTTGTATGTATGATATTATTTTTTTGTTCATGGAATGTCGAGATCTACTTTATGTGACACTATTATTTTTGTTGTGTTGTCAAACATCTTTTTCTTTGACCACAATTTTTTAGATATATTTTAGAATTTTTTGTTTATAAAAAATTCTACTCCCTCTATCCCAATTTATACGACACACTTTCTTTCAGTCTGTCCCAAAAAGAATGTCACATTTTTATATTTAGAAACAATTTAACTTTATGAGATTACTTACAACCACACAAGTATCTAAGATTTGTTTTGGACCACAAATTTCAAAAAAGTTTTATTTAATTTCTTAAACTCCGAGCCTAGTCAAATGATGCCACATAAATTGGGATGGAAGGAGTATATAATATGTTTTATCTAGTTCCCAATTGTTGCAAATTTAGTTTAAAAAGTTCAAAATATCAATGTCCAAATTGGGACCTTGCCAAAGTAGGTCTCCTGTACTGTTACTGGGGTCTGGGAATGCTGAAAGCGTGGGATATACTGAACTTTTATGAGCAGTGAATTTTTATGTACAAGAAAGTGATAGCTGCACAGGCTTTCATAATCTATGCACTCTTTTACAGCCTTATGATGAGATACCCTTAGTATCCAGTGCTTCTTCACCCTTTATCTTATCTTATTTTTAGCTTATGGATGAAATCTTGGATATCAGCTGAAGTTAAAAGATCCTTTTAATGATTAGACAGTCAGTATTTGTCAGACATCCGTATTGCAGGTCTATATGTGATTATATGGAGAGCAACTAAGTTGTATACTAGCATCTTTGCCTAGAAAACAAGATTCACATGCACTGTTAATCTCTGGATTATCTTGTACTAAGCTTCTATAGTCAGCTTCATTTGTGTATCCGGCCAACTGGATTCAATCACTTCCGCATAAATTGTTTCGTGAACTTGTCATGCACATAATAACTTAACACCTTTCTTCTATGGTTAATCAAGGGATCACTAATTTTTGCAACTCCTCAGGTAATGTCAATGTTGAAAGAGCGTTTGGGAATTCTGAAGGATAAAAAACTCCCTGAAGTTGATTACAGGTTTTTTCTTTTTGAATTTCAGGTCATCTGGATAATTTTTCTCAGGATTTATTTTTTTATTTTGCACCAATAGTTTTGTACAGTTATTTTGTACATTGCTTTTCATGAGCAGATAATTGTTGATCTTAAGAGATATCTGGCACTAAATGAAGATGCAATATGATGGAATTTGACCTTGCATTTCACTCTTATGCTTGGACTAATTTACTGCCCTGGAATTTTCAGAGAGTATCAAGACTAAGAAAAAAATATTTTATGTAATTCTACAAAACATCCCAGGGGGCTAAAGGAGAGTCTAATGGTGTAATAAATTGTTTCAGTTCGATTTTGAGATTTCGCTAACCATCAATTGTCATATATTTTAGTATCCTCTCTCCACATATTCTTTGTTTCAGCTGTTGTGCACTATTTTCCTTTTGGATCTTTTAACATTTTGTGATTATTATATTCTGACACAGGAAGTATTCAAAAGTTAGGAGATGGACTCTCGGTCTAACAGGTTATAAAGACCAGATAGCTGTCATTCGAGCCTCCGGGAGTATTAGTCGCACACGCAGTCCATTTAGTTCACCTAGTTCAGGAATAATAGCAGAGAAGTTGATTGAGAAAATTCGTAGTGTACGAGGTATGAAGTGTCCTTATATGTGCACTTCATAAAGTGGTCAAAATTTGTGAAAACAGTTGCTCATTACAAATCCTGATTAGCCATAAATCGTGAATACCAAGTTTTTAGTCTCAAAAAGTGCAGACACAAGGCATTATCTGCTCTGTGCAGTTCTGGTTACTTTGTTACTATCTTAGTTCTCTTTGGTATCTTTTCCAACTCAGACTATGGAAAGACTTCTATTGTTGAAAGGCTTTTGCTTAGTATGAAGGAGAAAGACTCTTGTGAGGACTGTCACTGTTATGTTTCTAGAGATTTGATTGAATAAGCAAAGTGCTATGCTTCATATTCATTTTTTCTTCTTTTTCAGACTTTAATAGTAAAACTTAGAGATGGGAAGGCCAGCTGTTGGTAGTTGCAGGTTTATTTTACCGTCTAATGCATGAAATGGCTATTAGCTACGTAAGCTATGTTAGAAGAACAGTATGTAAATTTTTCAGGTACTAATGGGAGTCATGAACAGTTCAATAAAACTCGTGCATGTACTGTTTCATCGGAGAAATCAGGGTGCAAGGTTTCCATATTCATATCATCCCTTCCCTCTCCTTTTCGAAAGGAGGGGACTATCCATTGGTGAACTCTCAAATTACAGCAGATTTGGATGCTTCTGTGTGTTGATTTTAAAAATGAATGGAGGAAAAAGTTTTTGATAGGTTTAGGTGAAATCGGTGCTTATTTAGGTTTTTTCCTTTTGGTAGTCAATTTTTCTTCTTTATTTTGCTTTTCATGTGTGTGTCTATGCTGTGCAGAGTCGAAAAGGTTTAAAGCTGTCGTCCTTCGAATTGATAGTCCTGGAGGTGATGCTCTTGCTTCTGATTTGTAAGTCCTGTAATGTTATGGATCTTTCCTTTTTATGCACTATGTAAGGAGTCACTTGGCCGTCTGAATTTTCTCTCCGTAACTTCTATGATCTTTGCATTTACATCTCTTCTTTCAGATATAAAGTCCTAACTACTCTTTAGGTAAAGTAAAACATAAATTAACTGTTTAAGTTGATTGTCTTGTACAATGGAAATCTCAACTCTTATTTTCATTTAATCTCCTGTTTTGTGTGCTTTCATGATACTTTAGCTAAATCAGCTTGTAAAATAGGAATGTGATACTGTTCTTTTCCTGTATTCAAAGCAGTCGATGCATTTTTCACTTGTAAAAGCTTCTGTAGTGTAGACTCTGATGAACATTGTTTTTTTTTTTTCCAAATACAATCTGCATTTTATTTATCTTAACTCAAAAGTACACAATGATTTGAGGGAGATACAAAAAGTGGCTTACTTCTCCCTAATTTGAAAGGATTCAAAGCTCCTATTTGAGATGAAGAAAATGCAAAAGATGGTTGTTTTATTTTCGAAACAAATTCTATGTTGATTTACTAGAATGCTTTTATCTACAGAATGTGGAGAGAAATCAGACTGCTGGCAGAATCTAAACCTGTTATAGCATCTATGGCTGATGTGGCAGCCAGTGGAGGATATTATATGGCAATGGCTGCACAAGCTATTGTGGCAGAGAACCTTACATTGACAGGCTCAATTGGTGTGGTGACAGGTAAATCTAGATACAACAATTTTTTGTCTTCTATAAACTGTGATTGATTGGTATACAATTAGGGTGCTAATGTCAGATCTGGAGTCATTTTTCAGAGAACCTTATGGGCCTGGTTGGATGGGCTTATAAAAAGTAAATTATAAGTCAAAAGCAAAAGCCATAAGTAGAGGGTACCCTACTTTTGGTTGTTGGCTTATTTTAGAACTTTTTTGGCCTAAAAGTGTGTGCTTAAAAGCACTTTTTAACCTTTCCAAACACCTCCAAAACTAAAAAAGTGCTTAAAAGTCAAAAACACCTAAAATAAGCTAATCCAAACGGGCACTATGCTTCATATGTGTGGTGTACTGTGTTTTAGTTCTTGTATTTTTGCACTAGCAAGATAATTTCTGCACAGGTGTTATCGGCTCCCAAAAATTTGTACCTGATAAAGAAATACATTTGCATATCTTGACCCAAACGTAATTCAGGAACTGAAATGTTGGTTAAATTTACCGTCTAGTTTTAAGAATTAGAAACAGCTCTCAACCAGATGAAAGCATCACCTTGCTCTTCAGGAATGACCTCTGCTGTTCAGGAACTCCTTCAATCCTAGTTGTTGTAGAAGAAAATTCGTAGAACTCAATTGGTTTCTGTGTAACTGATGCTGCTTTCATTGTCTATAACTCTTTGGCCTCACAATTTGATTTTTGTTTGATTATTCATCATTAGTTGGTCAGATTGCTTTTAGTTTCGCCTGTGGGTTTCGGGATAAACTTTTATGTTAGCAAAAGAAAAAAAAGTAAAAAGTTAAATGTTTTCACTTGTGTGGGCTGAGGATACATTTTATAAGGTGCAGAAGCATGGATTGGTAATTAATTGATCAGATTTGTCTATTATCTCCAAATTGACGAAGGTTTCTACCCGTGTTAGACCCAGTTGAACTATCCGCAATTTCATACCTTTTAAAGGAAGATATTGAGGAAAGAAGATTTGTATCTTGAATGACAGGTGTTTTTCCTTGTGTGGTATAACCTTTTTGAAGACTTTGTGCTTGCTTTGCTGGAATGCATAATGTGGTCAATGATTCTTGCATAAATGGATCTTGTCTGATTCCCAAACCTTATACTATCTTCACCTGGGGATAAATCAAAATGTTCTCATTTTGAGTGCCATCCATTAAGGTATCAGTCCCAACTACAAAAAATCAGAACACATGCTTCAACTGTATGTTCTTGTGTCAGAGTTAGTGCTCTTCGTAAGGCTGATTGTACTGATATTTATTTTACAGACTTCAGGTTATGCCGCATAGACTGTATTATGAGGGTGCAAGTTCTTTTAATTTTTCCAATAGTCAGTCCTTCTCAATGTATACCACAATTAGATCTACTTAGTACTACCATATGATATATTGAAGTGTAACTAGGTAGTTCTATATTGAATGGAACAACTGAATTTGTGCCAAGCTCTGGAATTGTAGAAGGAATTTGTAGGTAATTCCAACTATAGAATTGTATAATCATTTGGAAAGAGGCTATATTAATGTTTTGTCCATGTAATTAGCCTGATGTGGGAATTGAAGATTCGTTTCACATTATAACATGTCTTGTCAAAAAAAAAAAAATATGACTGATAATTTAATACGGAGGACTAACTGTATCTTACAGGTAGGTTATATTATATTTAGAAAAGGTAGTTCAGAGCCCTCTCTTCACTAGGCCCTCCCCTCCCCTACTCCCAACATTGCCATTCACCCACCCACTTCCCAATTCTTTTATAACGCCAGCAATTTTATCTAAACATGTCATTCTCAGATTTTTTCTGAACCAGATTTATCTTCACAGTTCTGGATCAGAAGAGCTTGGACTGATATTAGTAAAATTGGGATGACAGCACTCTTTGGTGTGTGTGTGTGTGAGTGAGTGAGTGAGTGCCTGTCTGACTTCCTGCAAATAGGGAGATTGGATTGAGTTGATGTATATCTTGATGAACCCTCTAAGATTGTGGTTTGTGGGAGAGGCAACTCTTCTGGTTTACTCCATCTTTATGTCAGTCCATGTATTTGCTTTAATACGAGTGTCGATCCTTTATAGTTGCAGTTTTTCCATTTCTTGGTTCCTCTGTGTTTTCCCTTGCTATCTGCACTGCCTGGAAGTTTTCCATTCTGCCGCTGCATGCCCCTTACATTTCGTTATTTTTTCCTCAATATTCACAAAATTTACTTGTATGAGGTCTTCACAGTTAAGATAGTGGAATTGACTTTATGAGCTAGCTGTGCTATTTCACATATATGCCCGAGCAAACTTTTTAATCAGATTCAATATTTTAAAGTTACTTATTTTTGGCAGGAAAATTCAACTTGGGAAATTTATATGAAAAAATTGGCTTCAATAAGGAGACAATATCAAGGGGAAGATATGCAGAGCTTACTGCAGCTGAACAGCGACCATTCAGGTAAACTTTTTTCGTCTTCCTTGGGGTTATACATTTCGCTGGGTGGTCCTTTACACCTTTGAAGGCTTGAACCCCATTATAAGAACATAACCTTAAGTCGTGTTAAGTCGTGAATTTCATGTTACATCCTTCTGTTCTTACTGCTTTTGGGGTCTTTATAACAAGCTGAATTTTGATCTTAGAGACTAGCATAACTTCTGTACTTATGCCTAACACCAAAATCAGAACTTCCACTTCTACTATTGCATCCACTTGGTTCTCGCTTTTGTGGCTTTTGAGCTTAGCTGTTTTAATTGCCTACAAATGAAAATCCAAATATTGGATTTTAGCTTGTCTTTTGATTTAGTATTTTCTCAGATAGAACTTCATCTGTAGGCCTGAGGAAGCAGAACTGTTTGCCAAATCTGCACAGCATGCATATACCCAATTCAGAGACAAGGCTGCCCTTTCAAGATCAATGACGGTATGGTACTGGTAAAGAAAACAGCTTAGAATGGAACAGTCGGTACTCTATTTATCAGTTGATTGATATACCAAGCACTGCATTTTAGGTGGATAAAATGGAGGAGGTTGCACAAGGGAGAGTCTGGACTGGAAAGGATGCTCTTTCACGAGGTCTAGTTGATGCTGTTGGTGGTCTCTCTCGTGCTGTAGCAATTGCAAAACAGAAGGCCAATATACCTCAGGATATACAGGTCCGTCATAAGTCAATCTATTTTTGCTGTTAAAGCAGCCATTTCAGTATGAGCACATAGATTGTAGTGCTGTGCAGCCTGAAGCATGATTATCAAGTCTGTATATCAGTTTATGCATTGGATCTTTGTCAACTGTCATTTTAGTGAAATTTTGAACTCTGTTGAGAACCTCAGGATCTGAATCTCTTGATCTTCCAAGAGAGAGCTGGTGAATTTCCTGCCAAAACCAGGTTCTAGAAAATCTCAAGTCGCATCAATCATCAATTAAAAAAATAGAAAGATGAGGAAGTTGCCACAACTTTTGAGATAAAATGAAGTGAGATATGTAGTCAAAGGAGATAACCTGAACTTTCTTAGTCAGGTGTGAACCATTATGGTACTAATCCCAGGGTTTTTTATTCAGAAAAAAGAAATGCATGACGATGATTGATGCACCACTAGTGTAGTGGTAATAATACCTGACAAACCTTGGAAGCTGCTTTCTACTATTGGTTACTTTTAAAAAAAAATAGTCAGAGTTGATAAAGTTTGGTTTGATAAGAAAAAATACTGTTGAAACTATATATCGAGTTAATTCTTCCTTTTTTTGCTTGTATGTTCATCTCTTTCTCTTATCTTTTTTGAAGGGGTTTGCTATGGAGATGAATTTCTTAGTCTTCCTAATAAGTTGTTAACTGCAGGTTTCTGTTGTTGAGCTGTCAAGGCCATCCGCGTCCTTACCAGAAGTTTTAAGCGGCATAGGAAGCTCTTTAGCAGGAGCAGATAGAACTTTAAAAGAGTTGCTAAATGATGTGGCATCATCTGATGGAATCCAAGCGCGTATGGACGGAGTCATGTTTGAGAAATTAGGAGGAGCCGCTTACACCAATCCCCTGTTTATGTTGATAAAAGATTGCCTCAGTTCCTTCTAAAGTCAAAGGCTGTATGCCATTGTATCAGAAATATCTCATTTTATTATTTGCTCAAGCAAAACGTTCATACGAGGACCTTACATTTTGTTGAGGATGCAGAGTTCGGTTTGTTTACTCAAGGACATTGGTGTTCCGCTTCCAACTCACAAAGCAAAAAATCAGGTACTTGCCTCTATTCCTTGTATTCAGTATATAACTTCCGATATGCTTTAGTTTTAGGTCTTGGGTTGGTGAGTAAGTGAAACAAATGGATAGGTGGTAAACAAAAGATTAAATTTCCTCAAAGAGATTACTTCCTTAAAGTTGAAAGTGCTAAAAATATTTTTGGCACTATCAATACTTGTAAAAAAAATTGATTCATTAAATTAATTTACAGTTGTTGCAGGTTGGTATATATGAGCTCTTACTGATTTGAATTCAGGATGAGCGGTTTCTATGTTTTAAATTGCTCATCTCAACAAGGATATGGAGGTACCACATGAATTGGTATCTCGACATTCTGTTATATGTAACTACTGTAACTTTGAAACAATTCCACTTCGCGCTCCGTATGGTTCATCCTGTCAACAGACAGATCCATGGTGCCAACGGCCATGTACAAAATACAGATTTACAATTTAGAAGTGAAACATTCTCATCATCTCGTTCTCCAACTCCTTTCTTTTGGTAAATGCAGTATAATAACTATTGTTGCTTCAAGGCTCAAGCTTTGTGCATTCAGGTAGAGCTCGGTTTTTATTTATTTTTTGTTTCCCACCCACATGGGGCCCGACAATCCGAATTCGCGCTTGGAAGTCCCATATTGGGGAGATAAAATGTTCCTTAATAAAAGGTGATTTCTTACTTTGGATTGGGCACCCGAGGCCTCTAGTTGAGGATGAAAGAGTACTTACCACTCCAATACAATCCTTGTTGGTGGTAAAGCTCTCAGGGTTATGATATACTAAGTTGGGTACCAACTCTAGCATAGATTTATGAATTAATAGAAGCTAGTAAGCTTTCATACATGATGAAAGAGAACCATCCTCCCACTCCCCGCTTCACAATGAAAAAAAGAAAGAAACTGCCACCACCCTAGGGGAATGTTCACTTTCTTCCCTGAGACCAAACGTGTTATAAGCTTTCAGCTGTAGTCTACTGCTTTCAAGGAGTGGTGTGAAGATAATTTTTGTGTGTTCTTTTGTCAAGGTATATGGTTATTAGAGGAAAAATATATATTGTAGAGGTAGTTTGATATTTAGAACAGGTATCTAGTTATAGCTTCATCAGTTTATTTCGCAGAAGAATATGGTGAGTAATTGTGGTTGCTTTCTCCACCTAGTATTACTGCATGCTTGTGAAGCAAAGAGCACACCGGATCCGGATTGAAATCACAGGGTTAGTGTGCTATATCACATTGTGACTTCAATTCAGATCCTTGACTTCACCATTTCTTTGTAACTTTTTTTTTTTGAATTGAGGGTTTGTAAATCGTGCGGAAGGAGAGGTTGAATTAGGATTACAACTTATTTTATCCTTGTTATATTCACTTGTTAGACGGTAAGATAGTTTTTGGTTTCATTGGAGTACAATTTATTTGATCCCTTCCCTCGTCCACTAAGATTTGCCAAGTAGAGTTAATTGGTACTATACTAGTAAGAGGTAGTAGGAATCGGTTGGTGGTCAAGATACATGCAAGTTGGTCAGACATTATTATCGATATAAAAAGAGGACGTGGGTGTGGGTTGTCATCTAGTATTCAGTCCTTCTAAGGTTGAAAGAGCAAAAAGATGACTATTAGTGAGTTTCTTCTTAATTTGTAGAATGAAACTAGAATCAGAGTTATTGCTTGCGATAACCCTAGACTGGACGGTGCATCACAGTTTAGATTGCAGTAGTATTGACCACTAAACTAAACCTAAGAGGAGAAGAAGAACTGAAAAATAGGCCTTATGTTGCGAGCTCAACAATTTGCACAAGAAAGCAGTTGGAATATCTCGTTAGGATTCCAGATTTGAGTTTCAACTGTCACTAGGTTCTTAGCTTCTCCATAGTTTAAGAATATGATATTTGGAAGAAATAAAAAAGTTTAAAAATAGGTAGGAATTGAAAATGCATTTAACTTAAAAAGAAGTTTGAAATTTAGGTGAGCAGAAAAATATTCACTTGAAAACTGGTGAAAACCAAATTTTCAAACTGGAAATTCTTGTACAATCAAAAGTTGTTTCGTATACTTATTTACTCCATAGTTAAAGACTAATAAATTGAGTGACCGCTTTCATTATGTTGGTGCTAGCAGATACCATTACTTTTTGTTTTGGATCTTTCAAATTATTTCCGCGTGAGATACGGACCCATTTTTCCTGATCCTTGGAGAAAAAAGATTCATTCTCTTTATTAAAAAGATAGGGTTAGACCATCTTAAGGTGATGACGTTGTTAACTAGAATGACATTTACTGTATTTCTTTACGCAATCAGCTAAATACGGAATATTTGATAGGGAACCGAAGCATTGTTTGTATCTCCAGTAGTTTGTCTTTAAACAGCTACTAAGCGGGTAATAAATTATGTTCTATCTATCGATGATTGCCACGCAATCATTTTTGGAGTTTTATTAGCCGGCCCATGTAGGTGAAAATTTGGAAAAGGTAAAACAGCTTTGTCTTTTGCTGCTCACTGCTGACTGTAATCTATATAAATAATAATAACACGAGCCTTTGCCAATATTTCAGAACATTTATAATGGAGCTCCCAAACATTGTCAACAAGTTTGTGTTTCGGTTTATAGAGAGGGTTGACCATTACTTCCCAAGTAGTAGTACAACTATGTCATCCAACTCCCCTAGTACCGTAGGGTTATCCCTTGAACCCGTTACCACAGTGACACAACCTGCAGAGCTACTGGAAGTGGAAGAGAGTAACCGTGTAGTTGCTGCTGAAACCAATAATTACGATCGGTCGATGCTATTCATGGCATTTTGTTTAACATCAGGGGTTGAGATAACTCTGTATTCTCTACAAGCTGGAAACGGCGGGAGCCGTAATCATGATCATGACTCGCTTCCTTTGTGTTTCCAGTTGTTTTCATTTGCTATTTTACTTGCTTTCGCTTTACTCTTCGTGGGAAGATTTATAAAGTGCAATTACCCGGATGAATCTGAATTGCTAGAGCGGGCAGGTATTTTATTTGCGACTACAGCATTCTACCTTGTCATGACAATCCCCTTTTCTCTATTTCTCAAAGGTTGCTCTTGGGGCCTCTATATCTTCTCCTTGCTTGCTATTGCTATCTGCAACCGTTCCTAATATGCTCTACTCAAAATTTTCTTGCTATAGCTATCTTTGGGTAAATAAAATTGTAGTTAACCTATGTGGGATATCATCAATTAATGGTTATTTATCGTTCTCATAAGTTATCTCTAGCATTTAATTAACATGTCACCAAATATTCTCTCTCGCGTTTTCATAGTTCAGTTTATCTGCTTTGCTTTTCGTCAATTTTATCATCTGTGTAAACTCCTTAAAAGTAACAAGTGCACTGGTTCGTCTCTTTTTCTTTTTTATTGGGCATAATATTTATTGGGAAAAAAATAATATTCAGTCCAAGTTGATTGTCTCTCGGTGGGATATTCTCTAAAGCGAGAATTGACAATCAGCTTGACTTCAATATATTATACTCACTCACTTTCATTTTATTTGGCCTCTATATAAAAAAATAATTTTTTTTTAGAAAATTAAGAGTCTATACTATAGTTAGTATTAAATAACCATAAATTAAAAATAATGAAATTTTGAGTTTTAAAACATCAATTCACAAAATTAAGTCTTTAATTAAAATTTTCTTTTAAAATATATTAGATTAATAGGGGTCAACGTAATATAAAATGCAAAGAGTAATTAGTAAACATTCTTTAGTAAAATATGATCTATTTGCAAAACGCCGTAAAATAGGTTCTATTTGCTGCTGACATATGAAATACACTTGCTACCAGACAAAATCAATTCGGCCGGTGTGCGGGAAAATGTTATTGTACTTGTTATATTGGATACACTTTTAAAAAAAATAAAAAAAAAAATAATTTGCGATACACCTTTATAAATTAGTTTTATTAGTGATATTTTAAATTTTTAAATTTGATTGATATTGCTTAATATTAAAAATAGTAGGGAAAAAATATATTTTTGAATTTACTAAGATGGAAAAAAATATGAAACATTAGAAATCTAAATTTAATGAAAAAAAATGGAGTAGTTCATTTTCACTAAAAAAAAACAAAAATAGCTCTTTCCAATGAAGTACTGTTGGAATATAAGTTAACCAAAATTGACTTTTTAGTTATTGAATTACCATAATTTTGGATAAGATTTAGTAATTTTATTCAAATAGACTATCGAATATATTTTAGAGGAAATAATATCTTATGATAATTTATTTTTGGCATAAACTTTAAAATAATTTTGTATAAAAGTTTAATATGTCATACTATTTCACTTTGGGAATGACGTTTAAAAAATTAAATTCGAATAGGATAAGGCAGGCAAGGCCACCATATACTTCTTCGCCGCGGGTATCCGTAGGTAGCCTTGCTTTGTATGTTCGATGTTCACGTTGGCAAGCTTCCCCTCGGCTGCTCCGGCGACGGCAGCTCCGGCCCTGGAGCCGGCGCCGATATCCTGCTACCGCCACCAGCCCCAATTTCAAACCGTCAAATTTAGTCAAAAACCCAACAAATCACGCTCGTTTGCAACTACCTCCGTTCCTAAATCGGCAGGTTCAATTTGCACCCCAACATCTGAGGAAGAATCTATAACTGCAAAATCCACTTTGAAGAATCAGCTTAAGAGCCCATTAACACTGTCCGAAGAGATTATCCAACTGTGCGAATCCAAACACTCGTCGGAAGTTTTCCGCATATTTCAAGAATACCTCGAAAACGCCTTTTATCACTCGTCGGAAAAATCCGAGGCCTTAGGCGTACTCTTACAGGCCTGTGGTAAACAAAAGGACATAGAAACGGGTCGTAAAGTCCATGAAATGGTTACTTCGTTGACCCGATCGAAAGACGACGTCATACTCTGTACGCGGCTCATCACAATGTACTCCATGTGTGGGTATCCTTCCGATTCTCTCTCTGTTTTCCATCAAATACGAAGCAAAAAACTGTATCAATGGAATGTTCTTATGAGTGGGTACACAAAGAATGAACTTTGGGTTGATGCTATTTGTTTGTTTATTGAGCTGATGACTTCCACCGAGGAAAGGCCAGACAATTTTACTTTTCCTTTGGTTATTAAGGCTTGTGGAGGGGTTCTTGATGTGGGTTTGGGGGAAGCTACTCATGGGATGGCAGCAAAGATGGGTTTGGTTAGCGATGTCTTTGTAAGCAATGCGTTAATTTCCATGTATGGGAAGTTTAGTCTTGTTGAGGAAGCTATGAAAGTGTTTGAGCATATGCCTGAGAGGAATTTGGTTTCAAGCAACTCAATGATTTCTGGGTTCTCAGCGAATGGGTATATTGAACAAAGTTTTGATCTTTTCAGAAATATATTTACAGGGGATGAAGTTCTTGTTCCAGACACGACTACCGTGGTTATTATGCTGCCAATTTGTGCAGCAGCAGAAGAAGTGGAATTCGGGAAGATTATTCATGGTTTAGCTGTAAAGTTAGGATTAGCTGACGAGTTAACAGTGAATAATTCTTTAGTAGATATGTATTGCAAAGTTGGATACTTTTCTGATGCACAAATTCTGTTTGAGAAAAATGAGAGCAAAAATGTGGTCTCTTGGAACTCCATTATCGGGGGTTATTCAGGAGAAGGAGATGATAGAGGAACATTTCATCTTATGAGAAGGATGCAAAGTACAGATGAGTATGTGAAGGCGAATGAGGTTACTCTATTAAATGTTTTGCCCGTGTGCCAAGAGGAGTCAGAGCAGTTGATAGTGAAAGAACTGCATGGCTACTCACTTAGAAATGGTCTTGAATACCATGAGTTGTTAACAAATGCTTTTATTGCTGCCTATGCAAAGTGTGGATTTCTCAGATATGCTGAGCTTGTATTCTATGGAGTGGCAAATAAGACAGTAAGCTCTTGGAATGCACTGATAAGTGGCTATGCTCAGAATGAGGATCCATCTAAGGCTTTGACTTTGTCCTCTGAAATGATGGATTCTGGCTTGCTTCCTGACTGGTTCACTATTGGTAGCCTTCTGTTTGCCTGTTCCCACTTAAAACTGCTACATTGTGGTACACTAATTCATGGTTTTGTGCTTAGAAATGGTCTAGAAACAGATATGTCTACACTAGTTTCCCTAGTTTCATTCTACATGACTTGTGGAAAACCTGAGCTAGCACAACGTCTGTTTGACAGGATAGAAGATAAAAATGTTGTATCCTGGAACGTGATGATAGCTGGTTATCTGCAGAATGCACTACCAGATAAAGCCTTTTGTCTGCTTCGCGATATGGTATCTCATAGATTTCAACCTGATGAAATTTCTGTGACAAGTGTTTTAGGGGCTTGTTCAAAATTGTCTGCTGTCAGGCTGGGGAAAGAAGTTCACTGCTTTGCACTGAAATCCAACCTTATAGAGGATAGTTTTGTCCATTGCTCAATCATAGACATGTATGCAAAATCTGGATTCATAGAAATGTCCAAGTATGTTTTTGACCATATTCCACTCAAAGATATAGCATCATGGACAGCTATGATTACTGGATATGCAGTTCATGGACTTGGAATGGAGGCCATCGAGCTATTTCAGGAAATGCAGAAATTGGGCTTCAGCCCTGCCAGCTTGACATATGTCTCTATTTTAATGGCATGTAACCATGCGGGGCTCATTGAAGAAGGTCGACAATATGTTAAAGAGATGCAGACATCGCATGGTCTAAAACCTGAATTGGAGCATTATGCATGCGTGATTGACATGCTGGCTCGTGCTGGACAGTTTGATGATGCCCTAATTCTCATGGCTGAGATGCCTATGCAGCCAGATACTCAAATTTGGTGTTCGTTGCTCAATTCATGTATAGTTCATGCCCAGTCAAATCTTGGGAAGAAATGTTCTAGCAAGTTACTGGAATTAGAACCAAAAAGAGCAGAAATTTATGTTTTAGTATCCAATTTTTTTGCTAGATATGGGGACTGGGACTCTGTTAGACAAGTGAGGGACAAGATGAAGGAATTAGGCTTGCAAAAAGAAATTGGTTGCAGTCAGATTGAAATAGGAGGAAAAAGTTATAACTTTGCTGTTGGCAATATGCTTTCCAAGCCATAAGAGCTCTAGTGAAGTTTGATGTGACCAAACGGAAACAAGAGAATTGGTTAACACCCGAGATGATTTGGTGCTTCAGCATTTGAATGGAGAGGATGAAGAACAAATCGAGGTAGCTACAACAAACTGTTTAGAATCACTTATGACTTGACTCACGTTCTTCTTGTTGATGACTCGAAATCTTTTCTCGGGGAAAGCAGTTCACAGATTACCTCAATGTGCTTTAAGTTAGTGACCACAATGATTGTTAAGGAGATTATCACAAGGATTGGAATAAGACGCACTCTCTCACATTTTTTAAGATGGTTTCTCTGGATACATAGATGAGTCGATTTCACCTGCTTTTGCTAGCCACCCTAATCGTTCGGATGTACATATCAAGTGATATCATATTACGTATACTCTAGTTTGGCTTGTATTTTGATATTCCTTATTAGCAATGGGTGCTTGATTTCAAGAATGACTCCTCCCGTGAAGATATTTAAGTTTTCAAAGAATCATCTGAAGAACAGCAGTGTGGCAGAACACGTCCCAAAACTTTAGTTCAGTGTGGAATTTCAGTTTCAAAATAAGATAGAGAATGACAAGGTTCATATACCAAGAACCAACAATTTCATGGTAGTCCTATTCACCCTTCACTCACGATACTACTTCTCTGTCAAGTCAGCCGGAGTATTATCGGTTTAACCATTACAATTTCACACAAAAAATATATATTGAAAATCACTTAGAAACAAAGCATGAAATTAAACACTTAGTCAAGGACTTTATATACTACTACTTTCTTTGTACAACAATAGTTATCCACTATTGATTTTGCACATTTTTTAAAAACTATAAATAAAAGAATAATTTTACTATATCACCCTTTAAATACAATGCATTGAAAAATGTAATAGGAAAATGACTATAATTAATGATAAAGATAAATTAGAAATTAAGTATAAATTATCCATTGATTTCATAAAGTAGATAAATATTATTCTACATCCCAAAATAGTATAGTGAATAATTATTATTAAACAAAAAAAGTAAATAATATAAATATAATTTATCAACTTACTATCTGATTATTAGTTAATCCATTAAAAAAACTTCAAACAGATAAGATAACCCTATATAAAAAACTTCAACCAGATAAGATAACCCAATAAAAGAAAAAATCAAAATCAATAATCATTTTTTTCTGATTCATTTTTAAACGCGCTAGGTCCCCTTTAGCTTTTTGTCTTCGTTGTAAGAAAAAGAAAATATTGTGGTGCCCTTTAACTCGGTTGTCTTGCTGCTTCGTAACTGTTCAGCGGGCACTTGCTATTACGTTTTTCCTATCCATGTTTTCTGAATTCAAGAACGCAAAGTGCCTCTAAGCTCTACGTATCTGAAATGCCACTATATAACTCAACCTTAATCCTTGCTTAGCTGCATTTGAAAATTGACGGAGCTTTCATTGGTAAAATGGATTCTTCGGCGGCAAATTCTGTGTCGAACTCCCCTATATCCTCTGCTCCTCAATCTCCTCGGCCTCCGCCTCCGTCGCAACAGCATCAGGTTCCTCTCGCTTATCTAATTTAAGTGTTCATTCATTTTCCCTCTTTTTTATGGGTTATTTTTTTTGCTGTAGGAGGTCTCAAACCTCACTGTTCTTAAAGCTGTGAAGAAGGAGGAAGTGATCGAAGATCCTCTTGAGTAAGTATATATCTAGGCTTTCTTGTATAACTGCTTTGTGATTTATTTTTTAAAAAAATGGGGTTGAAGTGTCTGTTCGGCCTTTGGTCTGATTTTTAAATTAATTGTATAATTGGTGATTTTATGGTCCTAATTGCAATTGGCAGCATTTAAGAGATTTCCTGTTGTTAATTCTTTCATATAAGGAGGAATAGACTCGTAAAGAATTATTTAACCATCTCTCTAGCTTTACAAGGTAGGGGTAAGACTTACATGGTACCCTTCACGAACCCCACAAGTGGGATTACATTGGGTATTTGTTGTTGTTGTAAAATGGGAAATAAGATGTACTCATGGCTGATAGTCATGTGGCATTCTTTTGTGAGTTACTTGTCACCTATCAACATTGCCCTTCTAACATAAATGATGGGAAGATACAGAGATGGGGCACAACAAGAATATTATTGACGTGACAGTTAGGATTCAGCCGGTAGATATGATAATAAAGGGTATGTATCATAACAGACTTCCAATAATGATAGTTTTTATGGAAGGTGTTTGATAAATTTGGAGCCCAACTGAAGTTATGTTGGTCTTCTTGTAAAGATAGCATAGAACGTATTTGGCATCATATGCGACAGCCAGATTCGAAAAAGTAAGATGCTTAACTGATTCTCTTGTAAGGTAGTAATTGAAAAGTAAAATCTGTTGGCTCCTCTATTATCTGCTCCCATGTTAATGTCCTATGTGCAACATGAATTCGGTGTTCAAAACTACAATTTTTTGGTGAATCCTTAGAATACATGCTCAATATTTAATGGCAGTAGATTAGTACTTTAGCATTTAACTGAAATAGCAACAGCTTCCTGTAATGGCATCTGTTAAGTGCATGCTTATTAGAGAATCTCTTGAATTATCCATTTTAGCTAAATTAGTAAGCTCAAAAATACTTTCTATGTTTTATGAATCAAATAATGAATGAACTATGCATTATTATTTCCACATGTCTAGATTTGCAGGGCCTACCAGTTTGTTAGTAGTATAGGGATAAAGAGGTAAAAATATAGTCGCATTAATCCTGTCCATTAGTGGTATTATCTTATGTTAAATTTGTATAGCATATTTGAAATGTTTACTGGGCTTTAGGCTCTCCACTACTTGAAAAGTTATGCTAAAGCTTTCTGAAGTTAAATTATACCTAACAAGATGTCTTGACCAATAGATGGATTCAGGTGTCACATTGAGGGTCTCAACGTGCTTACCAAAAAGTATAGATTCAAGTGCTTGAGAATATTATGGATTAGGCAGGGCAAGGAAATAAAAGCTTTGATAGGAGAAGAAAGTGAAACCCCTCCCACGTGGGATTTTTTATGGAATTGTCGGTTGCTTTTTATTGCTTTGAGTCTTCTGATAATTAAAAACTTAACCTAAACTATTAATGGGAGCAATGATGGAAATTAGCACATGGTTTGGAGTTTGGACTATTAGCTAGCCCAGGTTGTTACAAAAGTCTGCTTTTGAATTAAATTGATACAAAATGCTTTTCTATCTCCTAGTTCATGGTCTTTCACTATGTATGGAGAAAGATTATCTTACTTCCATTATTGTCTATTATTAGAGGTAATAAAATTTGCTTTGATTGAAATAAACTTTGTACAGTATTCATTATTTCTATAATACGATACTACTTCAAAGGTCAAAATCTTAATCCCATCAAAAACCAGATCTACCTTTATTTTAGATCCCAGTTTTCTCGTAAACAGAGTAATATCAATTTTACCTTTCATGTCTATGGCTAATCAAACTAAAATATTTGATTTGTGAGGAGTTCCTGAGAACAACTTGTTGCGTCTCCATTATTGTATTGAAAATCTAAGTTTTCATGTTAGGCCATCCCTAGCTGAACGCCCTTTTAATAATAAAAACATTATATTTTTCATGATCTGGTAGCACATCTAAAGGATTTTTTGGTATGCTTTTATCAAGTTATTAGCTTTCCGTGATGGTTAATCTTAAGTCTATAGTGCCGATAAAGGGAACAAAAAAGAACTCAAGTCTATAGTACTGATAAAAGGGAAAAAAGACAAAAGCAAGACTATTTATCCTGCTACAGCACTACTTTTAAGTTCTGCTCAAGTCTTCTATCTATATGAATGTAATCTGAACACGATGGAAGTCCTAACTCTGTATTTTCTTTCCATGCTGTGATGTAGTGATATGGAGACTGAACAGGATGAGAAGTTCAAGAGGTATGAAGTTGAGGCGAGGAGATATTTAATGTCCAAGTACTTTTCAGACAAGACTATTTTTGGAGGTAAATAGTCCGAGAAAGCACCATAATAAGGTCAATTTTACTGAGTATTAAATCACCATGGTTGTTTTTTCTTCTTGTTGCAGGTGAATTTTTATGATTATTTTGTATGACGTCGAATTGCCATTGCCTAATCTAAGTATCACTTTTAAGTTTGAGTGATATGGAGATTCGCATGTTTGTTGCAGTGCTTCACTTTTAAGTCCTCGTCTCCTTTGATGCATTTGACCTTGAGAAGCAACTAGGTTAAACTCATTCAAAAAAGATTTAAGGGCTTTTAACAATGTCAGGCTTTTTTTCCTTCCTTTTTTCCCATAAAATATAAAGCGAAATCATTGGAAGAGTCTAGTGGTTTACCAGAACATCTTTTGATTACTTTAGTTGTGTCATTCCCTATCATCTGCTATTTAGCATAGCCGAGCTACAAGTTACTGGGACACAGACTAGACTTGTACACAATCAACAAGTGAGTGGGAGTAGAAAAGTAAAAGTAGGCATATTTGAATAACCAGTTATAAGCAGATTAACTGAGAGGTAGTAATCTTTGTTGGAGATAATCATGTTTCCACAATTAAGGCAGACCAAATGCCTAGCTCTCCCTTGATTATTACTGAATCAATCTCTTCTTTTTGTTTAGCTAACTCCAACCTATATATGACATCTATAAATGTGTTATTGCAAACTCAGAACTGGCATGTCTGGATAACCTTTTTCCTATAGGTATGAGTCGTGAATGTGCTACATCGTTTGAGTTATAAGAGGCTATTTGTCACTCCGCGTGCATCAGGAAAAGGTTATTACTATGTCATATAGTGTTGGGGTTGCAATTGTATCCCTATGAATTTCTTAGGTCAATTGCAGTTGACCTTCTATATTAATCGGATGTACCCAAAGGGACAATTGCTGTTGTGGCATTAATTGCTATGAATTGTTTCTGTTGAAACCATTGAATAATTTTCCTTCCCCGAAGTAGCAACATGATTATTTTTTGACATGAATCAACTTCAATGACAACTGTTTGCAGGAAACATCTTTGATGTAAAAATGGGTATAAATGGAGAGCAAGTAAAAGTAAGTAGGTACGTAAGTTGTTTTTACCATATAAAGTATATATACAGCATGCTAATTGAAATGTTATGTGTTGTGTTGTTGCCTCAACAGCTCCTTTTTTTGTCAGGTTTCCTGGGTACCAATCATATGCAGATCCCGCTAATTTTAATGACGATAACAGTAGCGACTCAGTCTCTACAATGGAAACTCCATCCCAGAGTACTGCTAATGGGCATCAACCTTCCCAATCTTGAAATTTCTTTCATTTGATAGCGTCCTCTTGATCAGTAGAAATCTCCTGGACTTGGGTTAAATCTGAAAATTTTCAAGTAAATCAACTAGCGACTTGTATAATTTCTAGAACTATATGTGGAAAAAGGTAAGTAACTTACTTTGGATTGAGGCATGGTTATAGTTGTTGTATGCAAGGACAAAGATAGCATTCGGAGCTCGGGTTGGTTAGTTGCCCCTTACTTAGAATGTGTTGTTACGAAGAAAAATGCTTTCCATAATGTTTTTCAAGAAATAAGTGAGGTTTGAAAACATGCAAAATGTATTTCGGGAAAATAAGTGAGCTTTTTACTTAATTTTGTGTTAGGTACCTAAGCAAAAGATGTTATTTCAAAAGCATTTGTATATAATTTAACAAAAATATTACCCTAAAGTTAATCATTTTTCAAGAATTTATTTTCCTAGAGAAAATGTTCTCCAAAATTACATTTTGATGGACTATAGAAAGTTTTAGGAAAGGTAAAGATAGGTTGAAGAAGAACAGGTGGAGATGATTACACATGATACAACTTGTCTTCAGCTCAAAATAGAAAAAGTGATTCATATAAACTAGTAGAATGGAGAGATTATGTTACAGCAGGTATCTATATTGCTTCAGGAAGTAATTTCTTTAAACCACCCTTGATGGTGTAAGAACGCAGTGAATATTTTTCCACTCAACCTCAATTTGTTAATTAAGCGCACCTTCTTACATACGTAGGAAATAAAGGAAATGAGCATTTTTGTTCATCTTCGTATTTTTCAAAAAGAACCAAGCTAAACCACCAATTTGAACATGTGCTATTCCATATCATTGATTTTCAAGAATCAAACTACAAATTCAAGAACAATAATTTACAAGTTGGCAAACTTATAATAATAAAATACATCTCACTGGACGAGACAAATTCTGCACTTGTCGACGTTTAAGCCAACAACTAGCAAGCTCCATTTAAAATTTCCCCATGATCTGTAATTTAACAAATTCACTCGCTTACGAATATAAACAAATGGAGAGCTCCTGGTTGTGTTTTATAACAGTGATGGGGTTATGGTGTACCATTGGCTCCAGAACAAAAGTTAACTTATCCAAACAAATGCCATAGTGCTTCTCTCCAACCTTTGACCAACCTCCCTTAGGCAATCATTCACACCCTGGTGGCATTTGGGGGGGGAGGGGTGCGCTATTTGCAAGCAGTCCCAGTCCCAGTAAGAACTCTGTTTTTTCCCTGCCAAGTTGTGAAGCAACTGAAACTAAACATGATGAACAAAACCTACAATGTCGTGAAAAAGGGAAAATGAGTTAAATTGTTAATTCCATGCACCAATGAGGACATACAATCATTTGATCACATTCAAAAAATCATTGATTTGCAGCAAATAGTAATGTGGTCGTAAAAGCATAGTACATGGAACTGTATCAATGAAATTGGCGTGATATCTTGATAGCTACAAAATACAAACACGGCATTAAATAGAAACACAGCAAAAATACATGCATAAATTGAACTAGTGCAAGACTTGTTCTTATTTAGCCATCCACAGCCTCATTAATTGACATGCTCGGATCAGAAACTATCATGACATATTCACAAGCTTGCTCATACATGCTCTCAGGTCTAACACACTTAGCTGCTATTAAAGATTTGTTTCTGCATAGACATGTATGATAAAAAGTGCTAGACTTCTCAAATATTTGGAAAATCCGAATTCCCTAACAAGTATCCGATTTTATCATCTTCCAAAGTGATTGCTATTTAACTTATGCTCAATTTTAAGCAGGTATTCTCACCGCCAATGACTCCTTGGTCCTCAATTTCCAACTATTCCAGTCTTGAGAGACAACTGAGAATCCATCATCAAAACAAGCAAGAATATCTCATCTTAAACATCTGTAGAAAGAGAGAACAAGGCAAATACCCTAGATAGCCCCTCAAACTTGGGACAATTTACCAGTTAAACAATCCAACTTAACAAGTGACCAAATAGATACTTCAAATCAACAAAAATGTCTCTTAAACACATGGGTCAGCAAAAACAGACGCGTGAAAATTACTTGCTGATGATGTGTCAGAGAGCGAAATCCTTTCTATCCCACCATCTTGGCCATGGAAGCAATTTGAAGAATATAACTACCTACTAAAGTCATTTGTTTCACCTGGATAGGCTCTACATGAAGCATGCTTGACCAGGAAAATCTTAGAAAAGGGAAAATACAATTGGCAAACAGATGTTACATGTCTAAGTCTAATGGGGGAAGTGTCAACCACCTCTTACTCCATCATACAGCAGCCTCGGAGATATGGAACGTGTTTTTCTTTTCGGTAATCCCTTTCAGCACCAAAGACTTATAGGAGCTGGAACTCATACAAAGTTGGCAAGGCCATCAAGAGCATCCGACGGATGGGTCCCTGGAACTATTTTTTGGTGCATCTGGTCAAAGAGGAATAGGATATGTTTTGATGGAATCTCAACTTCATATCAATCCTTAAAAGCACAATGTTTAACCCAACTCTTTGGCTGACTCCTGTGTCAAGCACTGACCATTTTATGGATTTTGTCAGTTCACTAGTCATAGCCTAGTTTTTAATTATCAGAACTGACAAAAGTGTTCATTTTTTGATGGCTCAAGCTGACTTCTGTTCTTGAGAGAGTGAGGCTATGGCTTTTGTTGCTAAACAATGTTGATGAGATTGTTTGCTAGAGGAATCATTCCTCTTGTGGGTCATCTACAGATGATTGCTTGCTTGAGGAATTCTTCTTCTTGAGGGTATCTAAAAGATTAGGTGCTTATTTTGGATTCCTTAATTGAGGGCTTTGGCTATCAAAGTCCAAAGAGACTTAATTTTCAATTAGTTCCATTCTTGTGTCAATCTATCTAACTTTTATTGGTGTTCTTAGATTTAGGGTTTGTTTCCATTTCTACATTGTAACATTTATATACATTCTAAATAGATGGTGGTAGAAAGTATTGAATTCAATCCATTTAGGGTCATTTGGATAGCGAATTTGTATGTGAAGGCTGTTACCCAAACTGATCTGGATGAAAATTCTCCAGGCGGAAAAAAATACCCACCCTTTGCATCTTATCTCTTTTCCCCTTTGTTTCCAGGCAGTGAACTATCACCTTCACCATCACCGAAAAAGAGTCTCACCGGGATGCATCTGATGGTGCTAGCCTTTTGCTTCTTAGTGTTTTTTTTATTTTCATTTTGTCACCAGCAATTTTAGAGGAATGGCGGATTTTTTAGAAGAGAAATCATACATAAAGCTTTTCACGCGCTCAAATGTAAGTATAAATGTTACTTTCTATGTCAACGTGAGGTGTGAGGTGCTCATCTGACACACTTTTGTCCAAAAGGGGTGTCAATCTGGTCTCTAGTTAAGTTGGATCGTCTAACAGGCAAATCGTGCAAGTTTGAGGGGCTATCTAGGTATTTGGCCAAAAAAAAGGAACATTATTTTCCCTCCAAACTGGAAAGTACTTTTAAATGGTTCAAACATAAGATCTACAGAGACTGATTGATGAATATCAATGAGTCTTAATATCTATGAGCTTTATACAACTTATAAGGTGTAATGCTAATCTTACAACGAAAAATCAAATTAAATAGACAATTCCTTCTTTCTCTGAACTTGCTCCATATGTAAAGTTAATATCTATGAGCTTTATACAATCTATTAGGTGTAAAATTAATCTTACAATGAAAAATCAACTTAATAACAATTCCTTCTTTCTCTGAACTTGCATCATATATAAGAGTTTTAAACATGTGGTCAAGGCAATAAGACATCCACATAGTTCTGATATCAAAATCATCTAGTATATTAACAATCTTAATTCAAGGAAACCAAAAAGTACTTCCAACATCATATCAACAAAGAGCAGACCCAGTGCTCCCGGACTTGATTGTTGTCAAGCCATCTACATAAATGCAAAAAAAATATACCTTCAATCAATTTGATCAAGTGTGTGAGTAGTCTGGACCCTTCTCCTCCTCTCATAGCCAGGATCATCAGTGGGCAACTCGAATCGACAAACTGGACAGGTATTCCTAATCCCAAGCCAAGGCCGAATACAGTCACCATGATACCTATGAGCACATGGTAACTGTCTAGCCTTTTCTCCCAAATTCAACTCATCCTTGCAGATAGCACAAGTAGCATTGTTCTTTTCTAAATCATCTTTACTCACAGCCACAGTTGGAAGGTCTCTAACAACAGTCTTGGAAGCTGGTGGTCTTCCAACAAAACCGTTATCGCCCTCTGCAAACTGTCCAAACAATAGCTCATACTCAGTAGTGTAATTGTAATCGTCTTGATCCATATGACGACCGAAATCGAATTCTTCATTTGTAATTTCTGGGTCTGGCTCAAAATTCTGAACATTCAACAGAAACTCCCACTCCAAATTTTCCAACTCTCTTGCTCTATCCTCTGGAGCAGGAGATTCAGATATCTCCTCAACATCTAAGAACATGCTTAGAATCTCTCTCTCATCAACTCTTCCATCAATTTCTTCCCACTCAAAGTCCTCATTCACATCCCTATGATCTTCCAATTGGAAGGAACCCCAACACAGCCGAAGACTCGGGTCATCACTCTCATTGTCGCGAATATTCTCATCTTCGTCATCAACTTCATCCAGATTGAACAATCTGCCTGAAACGCAGTTATCATCAGGGTCCCAGTCAGATTCATTATCCACAACCCTCAATCCACTGACAAACTGTTCAGGGCCATCACAATCTTCAATATGGAATCCAGAATTATCAGTATCCCCACGAAAACCTAACCCTAGCCCGAAATCAACGTCTAAGCTACTCATTCCCATAAACTCATTCCCTCCAATCAAACCGAAATCGGTCTCCAATTCCGGGTCCGCATGCAGCAAATCAGGGTTCGAAACCACACGGATCAAAGATTGAGATTGCTCGACCCGTTGCTGAAACATATCCATAACAAAGTTTACTTGGTTCTCGCGGTCCACGACGGTGACAACCGAATCAGTTTCCGACGCGTCGTCGCTTAAGGCCAAACCAGTCCTCCGACGAGAATACGAAGAGATTTGGGAACGGGAAGGGAAACCGGAGAGATCTGGTGGATCGTAAACATCGAAGTCACCGAAACTGAGAGGCCAGTAAGGAGAAGAGTCGAGGTCCTCTACGACGTCGTTTTCATGTTCGATAACGTCGTCTTCGCCGTCGTTGAGGAAATTAAGCAGCGAAATGGAGACCTGAGCCATTGGTGAAGCGGAGAAAATACGTTTTTTTGTGTGAAAAAAAGAAGTGCGTTTTGTGGCTTTTGGTTTGGTTTTCTGGTTAGGTGTGCGTGTATTGAGTAAGCAGTTCAGTTTCTTGGCGTGTGAAATTAATCTATTAAAACATCAAAATACCCGTCCTTTCCACTGTTTGAAAATTGGAGTGTTTGGTTAAATCATAAATGGTATGGGGAAAATTACGAATAATACTAGTGACATTTAATATTTTGACTATTTTGGAAAATAAATAAAATTAGATTAATTTGATATTTTAAAATTAAAAATTATATATTCATAAACTATTCAAAAAAAATTGTTTTAAAATGTTGTGAAAATTGTTTTAAAATGTAGATCAAAGTTATTACCAATTGATATTTGCATTTAATCATGTAAGCAATTATATAGTTATTTCATCATATTTTTAAAAAAATATGTATATTAACAATGTGAGAATTGCACTATTCAAATCATAAAAAATGCCCTTTCAAAAAACAATCCCTTTTTTGTTGCTCTCATATATAAATTACCCCACTAATGCCAGCTCAAATGATAAAATGACTTGAAGCCTCCATATTTTTAAGGGCCCCATTTTTTAACTAACAGGATGGTAGCAACCTAACGGTGTAAGTGCATCCTTATTTGCAAAATAGTGAGGATTATCATATTCAAATTTCGAGTCTTGTCAATCGTTTCCACATTGTGTTTCCTTAAATAGATACAAGAACTACCACAAACCTAATATTATACAACCAAAAACCTCTCTATAACCAGCAAGTTGCCCAGTCATTTCAGTCACAAAGGCATCATCTGTCCGCCTTCACCTTTTTCTTTAAGGAATCAAACAAGGATGTATTTGGTTTGTTGTTCGATGACTTTGCAAATGGATTAGAGGGGCGTTGTGCTGTCACCTTGTTGGCTTCTCCATTTTTATCTTGTGCATCTTCCACTTCATTTGCATTTTTCACTTCATCTGCTTTTCTTGCATTTTTTACTTCATCCACCTTGTCCTTTTCATCCTTCACTTTCTTAGCATTCTTCATATCAAATGCATTTTTGAATTCCCTTGCCATTTCCAATTTTCTGGCTTTAGCATTTTCTGACTCTACGTTTACATCCTTGATTGGCTCCTCTAGAGGTCGTTTTTTCGTATGACAAGGAGCTAAGGAATTTAGGAATGGAGAATCATGTGATTCCAATCTTTTGCTGCTTTCAACCCTAACATGGGACTTGGTTAATGCAGCATGGGCATTAAAGGAGTTATCACTTTTCAACTCAGTAGATGCAGAAATTTTGCCACCAGTTGTTTCTTTATTCATTCTTTCCTGTAGAAATACAATGTAACATGAATAACAAATGTGAAGTAACAAATATGACAGTCATGCTTCCATGGAGGTCACGATCCCTACCTCCAATATGGCATTAAAGCGCTCTGCCAAATTTGGCAGTTTCAGTGCTGTAACAAGCTTTATAGCACCTTTGACTGATTTTTCCAAAGCCAGAAGTTTTATGAGTTCTGTAGCTCTCACTAGCTTATCTCCTGATTAGAGAGAGGGGAGAGAAACCGATATCAAAATTTAAGAAAACAGAATGGAAAAGTAGGAAACTGAAGTACTCTAAACTTGCTGCATCCAACTTTGCAGAAAACTGACCATTGCAGCAGGACGCGATGAGCCTCAGGATGCATCGATCAAGAGCAGCTTCAGTATTAAAAGCCTCATCATCAAGCAAACTGGCGTCCTCACCAGTAGCTTCCATTTCTTCAATTGTGCTCTGAATCTGAATGTAAATCCAGCAAATGGCATATCAACATGAATTTTCACTGATTTTTCTGGAAGCTGCAAGGAAATCTTAAGATACACATACCCGGTGGAGATGCATGTTATTCATTATAAATTCATTCTCCAGGATTTCTGATCCAAGGTCAGATGAAGCAAGATGGAATGAAAGATCCAACAGTGAGAGAATAGGTTTAGGAGTGGCCTGAAAATACAACCAGAGGATTAGAAAGGTGTTGTCATATATATGGAAGAAAACACAGCAACAAAGCATTATACCTCTGGAAAGGAGTCAGGAGATTTGCAAATGACACAGAACAACTTGCTTGAGTTTAACCCAACAACCCAATAGTTTTCTTCTGACTTCTTCAATTTGCTGGCACTGAAATTTCTAAATTGTAAATGAACAAGATCTGTAACATCAATGCAGTTAGTGGACAAACAGGGTGGTTATTATACCTGAAAAGTGGAAGCCAACTGCCACCATATTGATTAGTAAAAACCCTTAGCACACCCTACATTTGCAGTTAAGCAACCGACTTTGATTAAGCAATCTTAAGAAAAAACAATGGTCTCAGAATTAATGCTCAATGCTTTTCTCACCGTTGAGTCAAAAGAACTGAGATGTCCTTCTTCACTAAAACCAAACCATGACAAACAGGAACCAGGAGTCAATGGAAGTCTTCCTCGGCGAGGTTGTGTTCCAGTACGAATATTGAAGACTCTAAATTCAAGAATCTGTATGGGATTTCAAATAGCACTATTATCAATAAACCAGCCCACCTCTTCTCCAATCGCCATCAATAGATCAGTCCAAATAATACTTGCATATATTACGTTCGACTAGAAAATCCAAGTTCAGTGAAAGTGAAGAGAAACAGCCACTATATAGCCTTGTTGACATAACATGAAACAAAAGATATTAACAACATGACATGATAATGAACTATACCTGTTCGTTTGAGGGAAGAGGGGGAGATGCATGTGTGACAACAGCAAGTTCATCCTTAAACCCTGCTGCAGTAACCACTGGTCCATCAAGGGAAAGAATATGCCTCTTGTATTTCAATCCAAATAAAGAAAAAGAACTGTCTCAGTTATCATTTCCAGAATAATCAAAAGATTTGTTATGACATTTGAAATACTCCATCTATTTCAAGATGAGTGTCTTAAGTCTATTTCAGGTGATGCTAAAACAATGGCCATTTTCACAACTTATATAAATAATCAAAAAGTATTGATAAATCAAAAATCAATCCATTATACAATCTGGAAACAACTGTCAAGAAGTAATACAAATTCAAGCTGCACCTCCATTAACTCTATTACAAACAAATGTTACTTTCTTAAAATTGCATGAAAACAAACAAAACAGTTAATCTGAAGCAAAGGGAGATTATTATTGACACAAATGGAAGCAACTTAAAAAACTTAAGGAAACAATATCTGAATATATATACCTGCAGGCCACCCTCTGTGAAGATGCGAAGAAAATTGCAACTAGTAATGGCAGCTACCCAGCCAGTTCCTAGTGCAACTGCTCTTACTTCTTCCTCTTCAAATCGCATTGACCACTGATGTTGCATAAGGAAATCAGAGTTAGTCAGTGAAGTAATAAGTTTCATAACACTAGATTCACAAAACATTTTGGCATACACATACTCCTGATATACACATGGAATGATAGTACATCACTAACCTCACTGTTATTTGCCCAGGTACCGAAAGGTCGATACATGAGTGTACTCATATTCTTTTCACCCTTGCATGGATTTGCAAATACACTTCCATTTTCATTTAATGAAGCCATTGTGAACCCAAAATAATCAGTCATTGCAGGGACTCGGGGACCACTGCTTGTGTCATGAAAATCAATCTGCATTGAAGTTGTCATGTTAGCTGAATAACTAATTCATATATAGAACTATAAAACATTGGATAAATTGTCCTCTCAACATTGCATGCACCAAATATTACTAGCTGTTTTCCCCTTGTTAGTTTTGTTGACAAATTGATGATCACAGATTCTAGCCATGAAACAGTTAAAAGACGCAATCAATTGCGATTGAAGATGGCAGTGGAAACAAGCACAAAGTTCAATTTTGTATAATGAGAACAAAAATAACTAATGAAGGTAGAGTTGTAGGATAGAAATACAGACAGACACACACACAAAACAAAACAAGCCACAATACCTCTATGTGAGAGTATCCTTCATGCTCCATCGTGGTTATACTGCCAAGCATGCTGTAACATAGAAAACGCCTTTTGCCAGGCAGCTGCGGAGTCGCACCTGGCTGAATAGCTTCTTGCATTTTTGGCCCTGTAGAAATTGGCACATCCTTGAGCTTATTTCTTTTATTATCTGAACCATCCCTGTGACCATGAGGTGCCTTCTTACGAGGTTCAACTTTTGGAAGTAACTCCAACTCTTCATTTGTGTCCTCTTCCCAATCATTAGTATAACTATGCTGTTTGCGTAATCTTTTTCTGCTGAATGGTTCAGATTCACCGTGACTATCTTCTCCGAGATCACTTAAACTACCAGATACACTTGGGTTTTCTTCCTCTTCATCATAGAAAAGAAGACCATGACCACTTTTAGAACTTAAACCAGGAATATCTTCTGTGGGAGATCTCATTGAAGAAGGTACAGCTGATTCCCAAACCCCATACTTTCCCATGATGTCAATTACTGCCAATGCATTGCCAGTTGGTTTCCACACCATACAAGTTATCCTGTTATCAAATTTCTGCCGATCAATATCTTGTTTCTTATCAACATCCCATATCAAAACCTGTCTATCTAGTCCAGAAGTAGCCATGTACTTTCCATTTGGTGACCAAGACAAAAAGCAAATGGGTTGTACATGATCACCTCTAAGAGAAAACAGTTTTTCTGCAGTGTCTCTGTCGTACATCACCACATCATTTTTCAAGCCAGGAACAGCTAATAGATCCCCATCAGGACTCCAGCTAACTATATTCGTAGAAGAAAAATCAGAACCAATGACAGGAGCTATTCCTTTTAAGACATGAATTGTGTTCCCAGACTGGAGTTCCCAGAGTATAACAGTCCCTATTGAATCAACTGAAGCCAGGTATTCACTTTTGGGATCAAAAGCTATGCCAGTGATGGATCCTCTATGTCCTTTAAGAACTCTTGCGATCGAGCCATCAATGGTATTTATAAGTTTGATGCCTTCATCATCACCAGCAGCTGCCAGCATAGTTCCGGATTTATTGAAAGCAAGCGTCCGTATTGGCAATGTAAATCTAGTAATGTTAGTATCGAACTCCCCAGCTGATGCAAGATCAAGACAACAAACAAATCAAATGACAATCACAATCAGCAAATCGATGAGCAGCTGCACTAGAAAAACAAATATTCCAAATTTATCACAACTATTCATGTATATGCCTCCATTTCAATCTATATGAGTCTTCCTGTTTGGAGACATTTTGAACTGTTTGATATCATTTCATTAATTCATTTATATTCTAATTTCACAATTCCAAGAATTCAAATTCATTTATCTTTTAAACCTTGATGTGATGTGTTCCCAATCAAACTAAGTTTTCAACCATTACTTTTTTGTTTTTCTTCAACTAACACTAATATGATAAATAAGTCAAATCAACATCTTAAACTCCATGCCATTTCAGAGATTACGATATAAAATAACATGGTGATAATAATTGTTAAGGCATTGAAAGAACTATATCTCCAGATCAGTTCTTATAAATAAGTTCATAATCTGGAGTAAAAGGATTCGAACCTTTGCATGCCGGTACCAAAAACCGATGCCTTACCACTTGGCTATACTCCATAGGCCTGTTTTGGACGGTAGGAACGGGGAGAGGGGGAAGGGAGAAGCAGGGCTCGGCGTCTTGAGCCATTAGATACACAGAGGCAGAAGAGAACCAAATCAAGGAAAAGACTTCAGAAAGCAAAATGAGATCAAGATGATCACGAAGATATTAAAAGGTTGAGCTATATTTCTACTATTTTCCTTTCTTTCTCTTCATCAGTCTTCTTTTATGAAGGGGCAGTGTGGGGCAGGATATGTGGACAACCTTTCTACTTCAAGCAGAAGAAGGTTGCTAGGAGCTCTCACAGAACTTAATTCGGGAGTAAGCAGAGTTTATTCAAATATTCAGCCCTTAAAATTGCAGTCAAGAAAAAAAAGTTTAAAAGGACAATCTTGTACGTGCCTTATGAATTAAGACCAAATGCATCTTTAAATTCTCTTCATATCATACTATGTTAAAATTATACATTTATTCAGGAGTTAGCGGAGTTTGATTTGAGTATTCAGCCCTTAAAATTGTGGTCAAGAAAAAAAGTTGAAAAGGACAATCTTGTACGTGCCTTATGAATTAAGACCAAATGCATCTTTAAATTCTCTTCATATCATACTATGTTAAAATTATACATTTATTCAGGAGTTAGCGGAGTTTGATTTGAGTATTCAGCCCTTAAAATTGTGGTCAAGAAAAAAAGTTGAAAAGGACAATCTTGTACGTGCCTTATGAATTAAGACCAAATGCATCTTTAAATTCTCTTCATATCATACTATGTTAAAATTATACATTTATTCAGGAGTTAGCGGAGTTTGATTTGAGTATTCAGCCCTTAAAATTGTGGTCAAGAAAAAAAGTTGAAAAGGACAATCTTGTACGTGCCTTATGAATTAAGACCAAATGCATCTTTAAATTCTCTTCATATCATACTATGTTAAAATTATACATTTATTCAGGAGTTAGCGGAGTTTGATTTGAGTATTCAGCCCTTAAAATTGTGGTCA
>JAJOOS010000471.1:0-49691 GCA_029582725.1 Solanum chiquidenum
TCAATTTTTTAAAAATGAAATTTATATATTTATAAACTACATAAAAAGTACTATAAGTCACAATAATTGATAATTCAAAATATTTAAAAGATATATGAAAAATTTATGGTCAAAGATAGACTTGTTTGAATCTCGAAATCCGAAATATGTCATATAAATTGGGATAGAGGGAGTATTTAATACCAATAAACTAACATGTTGAAACTCTCTTTTCTACTATATACTAGACACATGTGCCCGTGCTGGCACCGGTCCAACATCATAAGGAACCGTTTGGTAGGATGTATTATTTAAAATAGTCCTTTGATTAAAATTTAGTCCACCTAATACAATTGGTAGCACAATTCAACTCAAACACACCTAATATATGGATAACTTAATACACCATATGTGGTCTTATCTAATACCAAAAATATCTAGGGATTACTAATCCCAGGTTTAGTAATACTTGGATAAGGAAACAAAATGATTGAATTGCCCTTCAATTTCTTTATACAACCTTTACAATTGGTAAAAGAAATTCAAGTTCTGCTCTTTGGCGACTTCATTGTTTTCATCAAAGTGATGCAAATTTTTTTGGACCAAAAAAAATATGTACAGATTTTTCAGTTAAAATAACTGATCTTCTGAAATTTTCTCTTGTTTAATTAGAAAACTGTACAATCCACCAACCATTTTCTCGTCCTTAAAACTCTCTCTCATAAATTCCAAAGCACAACATTTTGTAACTGTGAAACAAACTCAAAACATTTTCTCCTCTCTCATCTTGTAACACTACTACTATTTCCTCACAAATTGAGTCATTAAAATCAATAAAGTTTTGATCTTTGTGCAAGTTCTTTAGTTTTATTTTATTTTAATACGAATAGGTAAGAAGATTACATGAGAAAGCAAAGTAGATCTTGTTGGCTACTGTTTTTTCCTGTTTTGTTAAGAGAAAAGGGAGGTAAGCATTGGATCGTGAATGTAACACCCCGTATGCTAGAAAGACCAGTTTGCAGAAATCAGAAGTTGCAGGTGCCACCGACGGGCACCACCCACGGAGCGTAGGGTGACCCATGGACCGTAGGTGGGGGTCCGTGGATGGCCACCTGCAACCCTCTCTAGAAAACTCAGACAGAATATTCTAAGGCACGACTCACGATCGGACCCACGAACCGTAGGTCAGACCACGGACCGTGGTCCTGGTCCGTGGATCGAGACCCCCAAAACCTAGTCTCTGAAGCCAAACAACGGTTGATTAGGACATATCGTGGGTCAGTCCACGGACCGTTGATCAATTCCGTCGGTGGCCCTGACAACTTTTAAGTCAAGGGTCGTTTGGTTTTTTTCCTATGCGTTGGCCCCTAAACTACGTCGTTTTGGGCAGTTTTAGCCTAGTAACTTAATTGACTAAGTTGACTCAGAAAAAGGTTAAGTTTCAGTGGTTGGATGAGTGTGAGAAGAGCTTCGCAGAACTGAAAACTAGGTTGACTACAACTTCTGTTTTGACTCTACCAGAGGGTTCAGACTGTTATGTGATCTATTATGATGCATCCAGAGTCGGCCTAGGTTGTGTGTTGATGCAGCGAGGTAAGGTTATAGCTTATGCTTCTAGACAACTCATGGTGCATGAGAAGAAATATTTGACTCATGACCTCGAGCTTGCAACCGTAGTATTTGCACTTAAGATTTGGAGACACTACTTGCATGGTGTACACGTAGATGTGTTCACAGACCATAAGTGCCTTCAATATGTGTTCACCCAGAAAGAGTTGAATCTTCGCCAGAGGAGATGGCTTGACTTCCTCAAGGACTATGATATCAATGTACTTTACCATCCTGGTAAGGCCAATGCATTAGAAAATGCTCTTATTAGACTATCTATGGGTAGTGTAGCGCATGTTGAGGAAGAAAGGAAAGAACTATCCAAAGATGTTCACCGGCTTGCTCGTTTGGGAGTTCGCCTTATGAGCATATCAGATGGTGGTGTAATAGTTTAGAATGGGTCAAAATCTTCATTGGTAGTGGAGGTTAAGGAAAAGAAAGACAATGATCCAATATTACTTCAACTAAAGGGTGCAATCCATCAACAAAGGGTTGAGGTTTTCTCCCAAGAGGAGATGGTGTGTTTCACTATCAGGGTTATTTATGTGTTCCTAAGGTGGGTGAGTTGAGGCAACAAATTCTTGTAGAATCCCATAGCTCCAAGTATTCTATTCATCTAGGTGCCACTAAGATGTACCATGATCTGCAGGAAGTCTTTTGTGGAATGACATGAAAAAGGATATCGCAGATTTTGTGGCTAAGTGCCCTAATTGTCAACAAGTGAAGGTAGAACATCAGAAACCAGGGGGTATGACTGAAGAGATCAACATTCCTACTTGGAAATGGGAAGTTATCAACATAGACTTCATTACAGGGTTACCTCGTACTCGCCTCCAACATGACTCCATTTGGGTGATAGTTGACAGAGTCACTAAGTCTGCGCACTTTTTGGCTGTCAAGACTACAGATTTGGCGGAGGACTACGCCAAGCTTTACATTAATGAGATAGTCAGGTTACATGGAGTTACTTTGTCTATCATCTCAAATAGAGGTCCTCAGTTTACCTCTCATTTCTGGAAGTCATTTCAGAAAGGTCTTGGTACTCAGGTTAATCTTAGCACAACATTTCATACACAGATGGATGGTCTGACAGAGCGCACCATTCAGACATTAGAGGACATGTTGAGAGCTTGTGTTATCGACTTCAAGGGTAGTTGGTATGATCACCTTCCTCTTATAGAGTTCACCTACAATAATATCTACCACTCCAGTATTCAGATGGCCCCTTATGAGGCATTATATGGGTGTAAATCTCCAATTGGTTGGTTTGAAGTAGGTGAAGCAGCCTTGATAGGGCCAAATTTGGTTCGTGATGCTATGGAAAAAGTTCAGCTCATTAGAGATAGACTTAAGACAGCCCAGAGTTGCCAGAAGACTTATACAGAAGTAAGAAGAAGAGACTTGGAGTTCCAAAGTGATGATTGGGTTTTCCTGAAAGTGTCACCTATGAAAGGGGTGATGAGATTTGGAAAGAAAGGGAAGCTCAGTCCTAGATATGTAGGCCCTAACATGATTTTGAAAAGAGTTGGTAAAGTGGCTTATGAGTGAAAGTTGCCAGCACAACTAGCAACAGTGCATCCGGTATTTCACATTTCGTTGTTGAAGAAATATGTGAGTGATCCAACATATATAGTACCTTTGGAAAGTGTGGCTGTGAAAGATAGTCTCACTTATGAGGATGTACCAATTGAGATTCTTGATCGCCAGGTTCGAAGGTTGAGAAACAAAGAAGTTGCTTCAGTGAAGGTTTTTTGGAGGAGTCCGTCCGTAGAGGGAGCTACTTGGGAAGCAGATCAAACCATGAAGACCAAGTATCCTCATCTCTTTCCTTCCGATTCCATTCCAGCTTGAAGTAATAGTTCCTCTCCAGTCTTTCAGTTACTCAGGTGTAAATTCAGTCTTAGTATCATGTTCCTTCAGCTATACTTGCATTTTCAGCGTATTTGCATGTCTTTGGAAATTAGTTCAGTCAGATTTCAGTTTTCAGTACTTAGTGGTAAGGTTTGCAGCTCCTTCCCTCTATTTTTCAGCTAGTTTAGTCTTCATTCGAGGATGAATGTTCCCAAGGGGGAGATAATGTAACACCCCGTATGCTAGAAAGACCAGTTTGCAGAAATCAAAAGTTGCAGGTGCCACCGACGGGCACCACCGACGGACCGTAGGGTGACCCACGGATAGTAGGTGGGGGTCCGTGGATGGCCACCTGCAACCCTCCCCAGAAAACTCAAACAAAATATTCTAAGGCACGATCCACGACTGGACCCACGGACCATAGGTCAGACCACGGGCCGTGGTCCTGGTCCGTGGATCGAGACCCCAGAACCTAGTCTCTGAAGCCAAACGATGATTGACCAGGACAGACCGTCGGTGGCTTCGACAACTTTTAAGTCCGTTTGGTCTTTTCCCTATGCGTTGGACCCCTAAACTACGTCGTTTTTGGTAGTTTTAGCCTAGTAACTTAATTAGAACTTACCCTGGTCAACTCATTCTCCAAAAAATCATCAAGTTGAACGAAAAGAAGGAGAAAGAGTCCACCAAGCCCTAGTCCAAGAACACAATAATTTTTCTTCAGTTTCAACCCCGAAATCAAAATATTTCTCCGTGAATTTCATCATCAGGTATGTGGAATTTCACTAGTGGGTTCCTTTCACCCTTTAGGTCCCTAGAATTCAGTCAGATTCTTGATTCTCTACATCATGCTTAGACCTAGGGTTTCTAGAATTTCATATTTATGTTATGATTTAGTTGGTAGACTAATCCAAGTCAGATTATCATGTTTTTGAGGAATTGTTGCTTAGCTTCTTTCATGAAACTCAGAACCCTAGTTGTGTAGATTTGTTTAGTTCATGAATTACATTTGCTAGGTCAGTTTATTCAGTTATACATGCCCAGTTAAGAATGTTTCATTATCAATTTATTAATGTTACATTTTCAGTTAGCATGTTAGTATCTTGAGCTATTCAGTATTATAGATATTCAATCATAATGTGTTAATTACATAATCAGTTGGGAGTAGGCTTAATATGGAGTGGACTAAGGGTTAGTCACCCTCATAGTCCCAGAACTACGTGCCCCATAGGTAAGTCCCTTATGTGGGCATTATACTTAGTGATCACGCCAATCATACCTCTATACCCTTGGATAGGTATATTGGGTCCTCTCGATGGGACGTATATATCGGACTCCACATTTAGCTCATGCGGTTTTATATTCGTAGCTCTCTCTTCAGTATTCATTCTCAGTATGTTATAAACTTGGTCACTACATTCAGTTAGTTCATATTTCAGCATGTTTAACATATTTATCATGTTCAGATTATATCATTGCTATATTTCTTTGTTCAGTTATATGTTTTATTCAGCTTTATTCTATCCTGCATGCTCAGTACCTTTCAAGTACTGACGCATACTCTGCGCTACCTCTTCTCGTGATGTAGGTTCATGTCCTCAGCATTCAGATCACGCATAGATCGGTTCCCGATCTCCAGTTCAGCAGCATCAGTGGTGAGTCATCTTTCTTCGAGGACGAGTGGCATGTTATCTTTCCATTTTCAGTCTTTAGTTTCAGTTTTTCTAGAGTTAGCTTCAGCATCTCTAGTTAGTAGAGGCTTTTTTTCAGACATAGTTTTAGTTTTGAGTTTGATCCCCCAGTTTTTAATAAATTTATAGTCTTTTGTTATATTCAGATCAGTATTGGGTATTCCCCACTTTAAGTTATATATATTTTTAAGCTTCCGCATAGTATCTCTTTATTCAGTTGTTGTAGTATGCTTATGATATGCCAGCTTCAGGGTTAGCTTGGGGTCACTCGTGATCCTAGGTCCTGTTCCCCTTGGGGCGTGATAGTGAACTTCGTGTTCAAGTTTTAAACTGCAATAAATATGGTAATTACATGAAATAGAGAACAAAATAGTTCAAGGGTAAAATTGGATTTTTTTTGTAGAGTTTTAAACCAAACACAAGATTAGGTGAGAAATGATGAACCAAACACTTGATTAAAAATAATCTTTGTATTACTAATCTCTGCATTGTTAATCCCTGCGTTTGCTAATCCCTGTGTTGCTAATCTTTGTACCAAACGACCCCTAAATGTTTAGTATATGAGTATTACTATGAACTATTAGAGTGTATAATTTGATGCTGATATTGATATTGATTAAGTGACTCGATTGATGAGTGTGTATTATAATGTTTGAAGTGTAATTATAGTAAGATGTACATGGAGGAAATCATAAATATACTAAAAAATTGAAAAGATAGAACTTTATAATTTTTTTACACAAGTTTAATAAGATAGTTATGTACATTTTTTTACGTGTTAGGCATCATGTTGAAGGTTAGTTAAGGTGTATTGTTGATTGTTCCATTAAAACCTGTTACATAAGGCACAAGAGATAATGTATTCACATTCAAAGAATGAAATATTCAACAAAGTAGTTAAAATCATATATAAAAATATAGAGAAGGATAACTGAAAAATACGTCATAACAATTTAGAAAGCGAATAAAAATAATAAAATAGGAACATTGATTCTTACTGTTCATTACAAATTAACAAAGCATCAAAAAATAAAAATAAAGAATACAATAACAAAGCATCACAAAAAATAAATAAAGAATACAATAACAAAGCATCACATATCTTATTTCTATGCTTAATAGAATAGCTTTGCAGCAGAAGCAAAGGGAAACTGTAAAGAGTAATACTTAACTAATAAAGTTTTGTTATTCTTCATCCAAAAAAATTAGGGAATTCTATTCTTGTGCTGCCAAAAGAAAGGGGAAATAAATGTCAATTATCTATTTTTCTTGTCAAGCGTATTGCTTGTGATTAGAAAATTAAAGCTGCATATTTTTTGGGCTATCAAATCTGTAATTTTTGTACATTTGTTCATCTTTTCACCTTAAATTTGCATACGTAAAAAAGACCCAAAAATAAGAAATTATCTATGTACTTTAGTTAGAGGGCAAAATAATCGAATTGGGACCTTTTCCATTAGAAATTCTCGAATATGGAGTGATCAAACCCCAAAGTAAAACTCAAAAAATAGAACTCTATGGTTAAAAAATGAAAGTTACAAGTTTCTGGGTAATTAGATCTGTAAATTTTCTACATTTTTATATCTTCTCACCTCAAATTTGAGAACCAACAAAGACCTTTGAAAATTCTCAATCTACTCTAATTAGAGACACAAGAATCAAATTGAAGCTTCTTCCATAGGAATTCTCGAAGATCTAGATGAATCCCAAAAGAAAACTCAAAAAATAGAACCTAATAACATAAGATTTGGCATAATATTTTGGCAAAAAAACATACCTTGATAGAAAAATACTACCGAAGAGAGAGTAAGGGAGTTCTAGCTTATACAGACACACACAAAAGAGAAAACAGAGAGAATAGATAGAAATCTGAATGCTACGTGTTTATTTCACAGATGCTACGTGTAAGCTTTACAATTGGAGTAGGGCACGTGACACAAAGATGAAACAAAGAAACATATTAGATTAATGGCAAATGACTGAAATACCCTTATTTTCAAATTAAATGACAAATAGTAGAAATGTTGAAAATGTCTCTTCTAATATATAGAAATATATAATATATATATAAAAAAATTGGATAAGCAGGTAATGAGAATATGATATACTCAAACTGGTGGCTACAATTGCTTCTGTAAAGCTACACAGATCTTGACAACAAATAAACAAATAGAATCTTGATCTGAATAAAACTAGAATCCATCTTAATCACAATGATTTAAGTTGAAAAAATATAAAATGTAGCTCAACACGGAGTACCAACTATTGACCACTAGTATATACTTCCTATTGTGAATCATAGGAGAGTAATTCTTAAATAAAGAACAATGCACATTAAAATTGATCAGGTTTTACGTACTTCTTTACAAATTAGAGATACAAGAAAAATTGAAGATAAGTTTCCTCTAAAAACGCGTATATTCACTCAAAACTCAACATTAATATGCTTCTCTGAACTTTTATAGAGGGGGTAAGAAATATAAACCGAGTGATTACATGCAATTTACTCTTAACCAAATATTCTAACTTAGCAAGACTTTTACCTTTTTACATCTTTTTCACTATCTAACAAGGAGGGTTACAGGAACATCACAATCATAAATATGAGTTTCATAAACCTTCATTTTATCTTAACTTCATTCATATAAAAAATAACTTTGTGATTAACTTCACTCATATTAATTCCTATTCACATAGATAGGAATAAGATAGCAATAGATTGGACATGATGGTTCAAGGTGGTCTCTTCAAGGGTATACCCATTAGAAAGTGACTAACTTCATTCATCTTTCAAATAACCTAGCGAGCTCAATACTCACGTGGATTGGAATAAGATAGAAATTGTAACATTTCGGATTTGGAAAGGGAAGATGTCACCTTTTTAGTTACACTACAAAAAAATGCCTGAATTCTGGGGGTTTAATAGCGGAGGCTAGCTACACCCCCACAAATCGCATTAAATATCAGGGGTTTTGTAGTTGACAGAAAATAAAAATAAATAGCGAGGGTTTAGAACTTCCGCCATCTGAAAAAAGAAAATGTAAGTAAATAGCAGGGGTTTTAAACCTCCCCATTTGAAAATATAATTTTTATTACAAAATACAAAATCGACATCTATATTTTTATGCTATATGTTTTTACTTATTTTTCATTTCCAAAATATAAATCACTCTCAACTATTTTTAATTCAAAAAAATACAAAACACAAAAAAAAAATCATTTCGGGAAACTTCACCAACTCCCTCACTTCTCCTCTACATTTCTCTCATCGGTTCATCACCATTTCTCCGCCATTTCTCCACCACTTCTTCAACTATGTAAACTTCATCTACTTTACGAGATTCGGAATCGAGATAGCCATTTTAAGGTAAAAAAAATCACTTCTCTCCCTTTTTTTATTTTCCTCATCTCAATCTTCACAAATCGGAAAGTTTTCTACAAATTTCTGATTGTATTCACTAGGTAAGTTCAATAGTTTGTTGTTTGTATAGATGCATGGAGGTAGAATTAGATTAATTGTACTTTCGTGGATGAAGAATTCGAAATTGTCAAATTTTCCAAATAATGAACTGCATTAGCCTACTCTTTTTTGTATTTTATGGTAGAATTAGGTTAATTTGGTTGTACTTTTAGTGATTTAGTTGTAGTGATTTCTAGTTCCTTCTAATCGTAATGGTTGGGGTGAATCACATATTTCAATATAGCTTGTAAAACTAATAGTAATGATATATTTTTGTGTTTGAAATATGTTTTATTTCTTAATACTAAAATGTCCTTTTAGGTTTGGACTATGATGTACATTAATTATTCATTAATATTTAAAATTGAATATAACTAGAAGAATGCTGTAAAAATTTACATGTTAATGAATTGCTGGGGTTGAAAACTCCTGTTAATTTCAATGTGAAATTCATAAATAGTGGGGGGGTTTCGACTCCGAGACTCACAAATTGTTGGAGTTCTGATTCTCAGAATATGAAGTGCAGGTTTATTGATGTCAATTTGTGGGGTTCAAAACCCCCGCTAATAACACCCTGCTATTGGTAACATGGGTTGGTGAAAAACTCATGTGACTTAATTGTGATAAACCTAACATAACAACAGGGTTTTTTGCAACTGTCGTAACAACAAATTGCGGGGGTTACTGACCGCTGCAATATGTAATTTTAACTCCCGCAATTTGAACATTTTCTTGCAGTGATTGGTTGGGTTCTATGGAGTCATTCTACGGGTCGTAGAGTGCATTCGTAGGAAGTAGGTCAAGGTTTTTTTGGAAATCAAGCCCCAGTAACTCATTTTATGATTGACCAAGACGGTCCATCGAATGGACTATGAACCATAGGAAGGTCCCGTAGAAAGGTCCCAAACTTAGTGAAATTTTGAGTTGAAAGTTAAGGTCTAAGGACCGTAGGAAGTTTGACAGTCCGTAGAAACGAGTCGTAGGAATTGCCCCAAAATTTAGGCCCAGTCACTAGTCCTACAGTTGACCAGTATGGTCTGTCGGTTTCAACCGTAGGGTTGATCGATAATTATTTTAAAGGGTGTTTTGGTCTTTTCTTATGCACCTAATTTCTATACTACGTCGTTTTGCCTATAAATAAGCCTTTATGACTGATTTTAACCCTAAATCTACCCATTCCAAAATCAATCTCTCAAAATTTCCAAAATCCTCTCAAGCTTTTCTCTCAAGGAGCAAGGAAAAAGAAGCTAGAGTTTCAAGTTAATTTTTTTTCCACCATTGATATTAGGCTTTGATCCTCAAGGTATGTAGGGCTTCATCAATGGGTTCCATTCACCCCTTGAGTCCAAAAGTTTCTAAATCTCTTAAAGTCAATTTCAATTAAGATGTTTAGATTTTCACTCAATTCCTCATGGGTTATATTTGTATGTATTCAATTGATTGATTATGATCTTATTTTGATGATTTAGTATTGATCATGATTTTGACTATGAACCCTAATTTGCATGAATTTGAAGAAAAACTATGAATCAATGAATGATGTTTTCATGAACTTATGCATGATTTATGAAAAATGATTGTTTATATTCTAGTGCTTTAAGATAAGCATCGATTAATTGTGAAAGGATTTTCTCACCTATGTATGAATTGTGAAATGTTTTTTTCACATTAAGAGATCATGGTTTGGTGAAAAGTTTTCTCACTCATGCATGATTCAAGATTTAAGGAGCTATTCTATGATGTTTTAGCTAGGATTAGTAACTTAATTAATTTTTCCATGGACGATGATATGCTTATGTTTATGACTAATTCCGTTGGGATTTTTACTTAGCACCGAGAGAATATTGAGATGGATGCTCTCCCGTTAGTAGAGGTTGGGTCTCAAGTAGAAATCTCCTTGTCCCTAACTACGTGCCCCTGTAGGTTGTCTTAAGTGACATAGCTAGTGGATCCACCTAAGCTAGAATTTAAGGTCCTTACATTGGCAAGTAAGGACATCTCTTTTTGGTGTGAGAGCGCAAGACACCGGATTTCATATTATAGCTCACGTGGTCTATGTCGGTTAATAGTAAATATCCCACAAAATGAACTAGGTTACTTTCAAATATTTTATGAAGTTTTCATGATGATTTTGACTATGTGCATGATTTATGATATCTCTTTAAAGGCTTTTACAATGTTTATTTTGGTCATGCATTTCATGTTTTCGATTATGCCCTCTTATAATCATGTTTCATGTCTTATTGCATATCCCTCATACTTTGTACATTCCCTGTATTAATGCATATTTATGTCTACATTGTTTCACTAATTTAGGGATTGATGATTCCTCTCCCTCCCTTCGTGGCTAGTTGAGCACTTAGAGAGTTGAAGACTTGGTGAGTCCTCATACTTTGAGGACAATTTCACATTTATTGCTTTCTTATGTCTTTATATTTTTGGATGTTGTACGTGGTATAAGGGTTACGTCCCAACCATTCCTTTTGATGTAATAGATGGCTTGTCAAGACTATTTAGACTTTCGCTTTCTAGTGTCAAACTCTTCTATTGATATGACATACTTTACTTTTGTCTATTACTATGTGTACATGTATGTCAAGTGGCTTGTGTAGGACCTCTCGGGGTCTTATACGCCATGTCATGTCTAGGGTGTACTTTGGGTCGTAACAGAAATAAATTGAAAAGGTTGAAAAGTTTAGGCTTAAGGACCAGAATTGTTAGGTAGCCTTATATAAAACTGATAACAACAACTAGAAAGTTATCCAAACTTCGTCATAGAAAAATGGAACCAACACGCTAAGACTGAAGGCTTCTCAAGGTTACGGGTAAAATTTTGCGTACACTCTATTCTCCACAAACATTGTTGTAAAGTTGAATATCTTGACTTATGCTTTTAGCTTTTAAATCAGTTGACAAAATACATTTTAATTGACACCAGAAAAATCATCAGTCAAATTTACATTTCTTAAGGTATATGTGTTTTACTACAATCCCAACAAACTGGGAAATAAAAAAAATAGAACATAGAAAACTATTAAAAAGCTAAGAAAAAATTGTTGAACATAGACAATAAAAAGAGCAAAACATTGAAAAAAAATTACAAAACAGAGAAAAATATTTCAGAATAGAGACAAAAACAGAAAAGAAAAAAAAGCATAATCACCTCTACAATGCTATGAACAAGGGAAAAACCTTGATTTATATTCCTTTAGAAGGAAGGAGACTATCTCCTTATAAGGCTACAAGAAAATTATACATGGTAAATACAGTTAAATAATATTCTATATTAATATTATGTAATTAACTAGAACACATAAACTTGTTGAAATTTAATTCAAAAATTACCTCTTGAAGCATGAGCAGATACCTTCAAGCGAATCTACAAGTTAGATAGATCTTCAAGCGAATCCACAAGATAGACAACAACTTTACAGTCTTCTACAATGAACCCAAGCTCACATCCGAACTCTCTTAATACTTGGATGGACAAGTATCGTATATAAAACTTATTCACTTTCTAGATTAGAAGAACCCCTACTTATAGAGATATCTTCCTAATCCAAAAGGCAGAAAAAACTACGCGATCCTTTTCTTGAACAAGAAAAACCAATGCTATTTCTCTTTTTTTCTTAAAAAATATGATTTTGAGTTCTAGTTAAATACTGACACTGTAGGGACCACAAAAATAATTATTGATGCTTCCTATTATGAAAATAATTCCAAATAATTAATTTAAATTATTCTTACCATAATAAGTTACAAATCATTCCACTAGAAATTCGTAATTGCACTCCTCTATTTATATTTTGAAATTCCCTATTAAAACTTATGTAATTCCTCATGTTAAGATTATAGATACTAATGATTAAATTAAATTACTGACGAATTTAATTCAATGATTAAGTTCCTTTAGAGCACTATTTAACTTATTTCATGTGTCGGATTCATAAATCCACTTGCAATGTTTGACACGATGAAAACTTATAAGCTTCTCATAAATGCATATCATCAATCTATATATCGAGACATGGATTTCATCAACTAACTTATTATTTCACCAATATATATTATTATCATCCAATCTACCAAACATATTGACCCATCTCAAAATCTCACATTTTAATAAATCAAAACAATAATTAATATATACAGATCATAATAGTTATATCAAAATCTCAAGATTAAGAATATAAGTATATTTAACAGCTTAGAGAATATGCTTTTGTCAGCCAGTCTAAAACAACTATCTCTACTCGGTCCCGTTCAATACATACAAAATACACTTGCACAAAAAGTTGGAGTTGTATTGTTCCCATAATCAAGATAAAATATATATAATCTTGTGATACAATCGTACGAATGACTTGTCCAATTTCCATCTTAGATTGTGAACAATTTTTTTTTATATTTATAAGAACCGATGATTTAATTCTATGTGTATAAGCTAAAACTCTATACGTATGGTCGTTTGGTAGAATGTATAAAAATAATACCCAATAGAGTTTATTAGTAATGCAATCATTAGTAATGCATGTATTAGTTATACTTGTATTAGTTATGCATAGATTATTTCTTATGCATTGTTTCGTTTGATGTATTAAATATAATATGCATTGTATAAAAATATTTATTTAACCATATTAATGCATGTATTAAATCTTTTGCATTACTAATACCTAGAAATCTATGGTATTAGTAATACACTCCTCAATACACAATAGAGTGCATGATAAAATGCACCAAACAAGAGATTACTAATACATATTATAATTAATGCATGCATTATTTTTGTTAATAAAAATTATCTACTATAAAAATAAACAAAAACCATAAACGAATATATGACCTATTAAAACTGAATAAATAATTATTCTATAATAAATATTATATTTAAACATATGATTAATAGTATATGTCCAAACAATATATATCACTCTTAATATGCACAGAGTTAGTAATTAGGAGAAAATTTACATTCATTATTCATAGAAACTTATACTTTATTATTTCATTATAATCATTTACTTAAATTTTTTATTTAACAATATTACTATTATTTTTTAAAATATGGTACGTGTACCAGGACAAGTATTATTACATATTTAACAATATTACTATTATTTTTCAGCGTATTTGTATGTCTTTTGAACTTAGTTCAGTCAGATTTCAGTTTTCAGTATTTTTCAGATGTTGACGAGGCTACTACAATTTCAGTAAAAACCCATTTGTCTTTTTCATTCCTTTTTGTTTTTTCTAAATTCTCACAGATACTTTTTTCTACAGAGTACAATATATTCCATTGGCTAATTCCCTTCACAGTTCCCTAAGAAGATTAGCAAAAATAAAGTTTTGATTATTCTACTATTTTCCAACTTTTCATTTCTCTATTTTCCAATATGGTGCTCTAATATGGCAAACAAGTAATTAGCTTCTTTGAATCATATCCACCCGTGATTGGAGTAGTGGGGGAATTATTAGACATTTATAATACTCGCTCTAATCCATATTAATTGAATTTGTGCGATTAGGAGTGTTCGTGGTTCGCTTATCGGTTATTGATTAAAATCAAAATCAAACCAATTTAGTCGGTTTTTAAATTTCTAAAATCAAATCAAATCAAACGAAAAAAATAATCGTCGGTTTGGTTATTGTCAGTTTGGTTTTTCTAGTTTTTTTTATTTGAAAGTAATAATTTTTTTGAGGACATATGTATCGATAGACACAGACACCTAATACATGAACAATCCACGTGAAAGCTACTGTAGATTCAATTAAGCAATACAATAATTATTATTACACGAACAAAGTGATTCAGTGAAGAGAAAGTGTGATTATCTTATGTGAGGTAGGGTAGGTAAAGACTAAAGTGATGAATTTTGATGGACTTGGACTTACAGTTGTAATAGTTGGGCTAAAATTTAAGCATTGAACTTGAGAAAATGGTACAGTTAAAGACTAAAAGTTAGTTAAAATTTAACAAAATATTTATATATTATTTATGAATAATATATAAATAATTGTACAATTTATATATCTAATTTCTCAGTCCAATTGGTTATTTTTGCATTTTTTAGTAAAATCAAAATCAAACCAAATAGTATCGGTTTTCAAAATTTAAAACCAAACCAAACCAAATATCAATTTTTTTAATTGGTTTGGTTCGGATTGCGGTTCGGTTCGGGTTTTTAATCATAACCATCAACAACCCTATGTGCGACAATGAACACATATTAAGAAAAATATTTAAAGACATAATTTAGACTATAATATCCACTATTTTTCTTTGTGAAATCATAAATATAATTTTATAAGTAGTGTAATTTATCTCCTAGAAAATATAAAAATTTAATAAATAAAAAGACAAATATGAATTTTTTTTAAAACATCTATCTTGAAATTTGAATAATTCAATATAAAAATGAGAAGTAAGGAGAATTTCTTAAAAGAAAATATTAGTATATGACACCTTAAATTTGAACTTATATTAATGGATTTGATACAAATATTGTGTGAGAGTAAATCTATACCACCTACTATGATAAATATTTACTTAATGAAGTACTCCCTCGGTTCTTGGTAGGTGGCACCCGTTTCGTTTTAGTCCGAGAAGAATTTCACTTTTCTATAATTAGTAGTAATAATTTAACTTTGAAATATTTTTTTATCTTTAATAAAATGATTTATAATAACGCAAATATTTAACAAAATAATTTTAAACCATATATTTTTTTTTAAAAAAAGGTTTACATTCTTTTCTAATCCTTTTCATTCTTTATTTATTGTATTACCTTTTTTATTTTATTTTTTATAAAAAAACATCAAGTGTTTAAATTTGAATAAAAAATCAGCTTGAACAAAATTTTGTCAAAGACCATCTCCAAACCAACACCAAATTTTATATCAAATCCTAAATTTGGTGTAAATTTTGGTGTTTTGAGCTCCAATCCACATCAATTTTTACACCAAATTTGGCGTGTGAATAGTGTTACACCAAATTTGGTGTAACACTATTCATCACACCAATTGACTTTTGAATATTTTAATATTATTTTATTAAACAAACTTTTAATTAAACATTATATAAATTGTATGTTTTAATTAAATCTCTTGTATATTTAATTATTTTTATGTAATATTTTTATAATATTAATTTTAGATATAAAATTTAGTTTTTTTATAAATTAATTTTTCTATATATGACTTTTTAAAAAAATTAAATTTATGTTAATTCTACTATAAATTATAATTGGATATAACTACAATTAACCTTCACAAAAATTAAAAATGCAAACATATAATTTTTTAAACAAATAATACAATGTACTTAAAAATAATCGAAAATAATAAACATTCAACAAAGTAGTAATTGACATACATCAAAATTGAAATATAAAATACATAGTAATTTTAAAAAGTACAACAAAACACAATAATTTAAAAAAATTACAACAATAACTTAATAATCTGACAGATTCTTTCTGGATCCATCAATACTATTAAAAATATGAATTGTATGGGGTATAATAAAGTATACATCAATACTTTATTTAATTGTATTTCATTAATGATTTTACTTTTATTTGTATTATTCATGTATAATGTATAATATTTGCTAGCAATTTATATTATTTAAAAAATTATGGTACAAAATAATTTTATATTAAATGATTATAAAAGGAAATAATATGAATTATATATGGTGAATGTTTTAGAAAGAATTTGTTTTATAAAATAAGAAAATATAAATGAAATAAAAAATAATAATATAATAATGAAGAGAGATTTTTTTTTATTTTTGGTGTAAAATTTAATGCAGTGGATTTAAGTTAATTACACAAAAAATAATACTGATACCAAATTTAATGTAAAATTTGATGTTTGGATCGGAGATGTCCTAAATTAACATTATAATTTTCAAACCCAGAATTAGTTTTTATCTATTACGTAATAATTTACTGACATAAACAACACATCTAGAGTTGCTCTCTATTCAAAAGCTGCCAATTTTCCTGTACTATTTTGACCTTATAAATAGTTAAGTTGACTTCCCCTATTCTCTTTTTTTTTTTTTTTTTAAAAATAATAAGGAATTACATGTGAATAAAGAAAAGAGTACTATGAAGAAATATATTCCCTCCGTCCCATTTTATGTGACACTATTTCCTTTTTGATCAGTCCCAAAAAGAATGTTACATTTCCTTATATGGTAAGTATTTAGAGATACAATTCCTTTTTTATCCTTGTTGGTCCCACTTAATACTCCCTCCGTCCACTATTATTTGTCAGGTATACTAAAAATAGATGTCCAAAATTAATTATCAATTTAAACAATCAAGGATTAATTAGTCACTTTTTTCCAATTTTGCCCTTAATAATTACATAACTACTTTAAAAAAGTACTGACCATTTTAAAGTTACTATACTACTTTAATATGAAAAAGTTAATTTTACATTTTTCAAAAAGTACAAACCATTTTAAAGTTGCAAGAAAACTTTTAAGAAATGCCTTTAGTTCAATTGAAAAGTTATTTTGGTAGACTGTTGATATTCTTTGCACATATCTGGGTAGACTTTTGGTATTCTTTAGTTCACTTTTGATTGCTTTAGTCTTTATGCATTTAATACTCCTAACAAACAATAATATTAAATGTAAAATTGCACGGTCAAAATACATTTAAGACTAGGTATTCTTTAGTTCAATAGGCTATTAATGAAGACCAATTTTCATAATGATTGATAGTAATGTTATATTAGTCAAATTGCACCTTATATTCAATTTTTCTGAAGGGTTGTGCCATACCTTATCCTGACAAACAATAGTGGACGGAGGGAGTATTAAATATAGTACTCCAATACATTTATGAGGAGAGAGAAAAGCGAATCTACTTTTTAAAGGGCAATTTGGTAAACATTTCAAAGTCTTCATTTATTTATTAAACTTTGTGCCCGATCAAATGTTGTCACATAAAAATGGACGATGGAAGTATATATTACGACAAGAAATTAATCAAATTTCAGTCTGTATTAGAGACACGTACACAACTACAGTTCTTTTATTGTGTTAAAAAGAAGTTAAAAAGTTATTTTTTCTGAATATTCTTCCAAATTTTGATAATTTCCTACTATTATATTACTCAAATATCACTATTTTTTTTAAAAATAAAATAAAAAATACTCCTTTGTTTACTTTTACTGGTGCACTATTTTAAAAATAGATTTTTACTTTTAGTTATCATTTTTAACCTATCAGTAAAAAAAAAAAAACTTTTATACTAGCTTTAGAAGGTGGAATTTGATAATAACCTAGAATAAGTCATATATTATTGGCGAGCACAATCCTGATTTCTTTCTCTATAATTCTCTATTTAAATTAACATTGTTGAAAGTTACCAGTTATTAATTAATACTGCGAAGCATTCAAACTCCCCCAAACTTTCCCTTTCCTTTGGAACTAAATAACTAGTAGTAAATAATCACATATGATTTAGTTCTCGCCTTATTTTATGAGTGATTTAACCCCAACCTTGTTGAATTCTATATTTTACAACGACCGCATTATACTTTTTTATTGGAAGTGTAATTTGAGTGTATCAAATTTTGATGCCATTGTTGAAAAACAATTGTCAATGAAGTCAAGTGTGTATTATTTCACTCTCAGTCTTATTACTTAATTATACTTTTTTGTTTGTTATTTTTCTTCATGAAAGGTACATGTTAGTGCATGTCAAGTACCCATAGTAAGGGTGAACTGTTAATTTGTTACAACCCAGATCCTGAGAAATCCATTCGAAATAAAATGAATAACCAAGAGCGTGAAGCACTGCGACTGAGACAGATTGATGAGTTGTAGGCCAGGGAAATGGTAACAACAATAATGTTAGGAATGAGCCTGGTGATAAGGAAGTTGATAGGGCTCCTGTGAATCGACATTTATTTTCGAGAGGTAGAGGGCAACAAAGATAGGTTGACCCCATTGATTTTGATCTGGATGAAGATGAAGCTGATATGGATGGAGTTTGATCCACCGAGCTATTGTTATCCCACCTTTAGCACCGGGAGTAAAGTTTACCATTACATGTACCATGATCCATCTGTTGAACTTCAAAGGGATTGTTTAGAGGAGTAGATGGGGATGATCTATATCTTCATCTGTTGAACTTCATTAGTACATGTGAGTCTTCTAAGATCCTTGTAGCTAGTCAAACAGTTATTCATTTCGGAATGTTCCCGTTGTCTCTATTCAGAGAGGGAATAATGTGGCTGAATGAGTTGCTACATGCCTCAATCACCATTTAGAGACAGTTGGAAGAGGCTTTCCTTGAGATGTTCTTTCCAACATCAAAGAAGTTGCATCTGAAATATGAGATTAACAACTTCAGACAGTTACCTACCGAAGTATTACATGAGACATGACTAAGGTTCAACAAGAAGCTGAAGTAGTGTCCAAATTATAAGTTGAATGAGGACCATGTGGTGGAGACTTTATACAGATCTTTGAACTCGCAACCAAACCCATTATAGATGTAGTGGTTGGGGTTCGTTCATGGATCAAACATTCACGTATGTAGAAATTATGCTAGAACGAGTATCAAAGAACAACATGGCCTGAAAACTCGAGATTCTAAGGTTTCAAGAAAGACCTATGTAGTTGGTTCATTTGCTAAGCAACGTCGACAAAAAGAGGAGTGAGATTAGGACATGGCTCACATGAAAATACATATGGACGTGTTGACCAAGCATCTTTTAGCTTGTGGTGCTGAAAAAGTTAATGCACTAGGAGCTGTAGGCAGACATGAAGAGAATGATTTTGATTATGATTAAGAGGCGAAGTATCCGAATAATCAGGTGATTTTTTGGACATATGATCCAGGAAATCAAGGTTGAAATTATCAGAAGGATGGCTATTATGATAGAGCTGGAAATCGTGATTAAGGAAATAAGAACAACAAGGAAAACTTCAAAAATGATCGTAGTGGAGTTTATATGCCTTCTACAAATAGAGATATGTATGGTAATGGAACATGTATGTCATGACCCAAGGTACCCCATAGGCGTAACATGGCGTATAAGACCTTGAGAGGCCCCATACAGGCCACTTAGCATTCATAACATAAGAAATAGAAGAAAGAGATAAGGAACAACATTTCAAGTCCAAAAAGTTCTATAAAAGAAAAACGGAAGTCTAAACACTTTATCTCATTAGTCATCTAGTACATAAGAATGAAATTGGGCCTAGCCCATACATCATGTCCAAAACTTAAAGTAAGAAAGAAAATTTAAAACAATAAAAATCCATCCTCGAAGCATGAGGACTCACCAAGCTCGGAATCTCTCAAATCAACCTCTAGCCTCGAAACTGAGAACCCTAACTGTCGGACCCTACATTTGGGGAAATGTAGGCAAGAGTATGTGTTAGTCCAAAATATGTACCAAGCATGATAGCCATGCATATACACATTTAAATCATGATAAAATAGGACATTTCATGACCAAGCTAAAACATGATGTAAAAAGGTTCGAAAAGTCGTCATAAAACATGGTCAATGCAAGCTAATCATCATTAAAACCTTTGAACACATATGAGATACTTCTTGAAGTAACCTTAGTTCATTATTATTGTGGTAAGTATCCTTAACCAACATAGAGACCATGAGAGCTATAACATGATCCCCCGGTGTCTCCCACACCGAAAATGGTTGTCCTACTTGCCAAGGTAAGGACCATGAACTTCTAGCTATTCGTGAAACCACTAGCTAATGTCTATCTAGACAATCATCCTATGGGGGCACATAGGTAAGGGATAAGGAGATTGCTTCTAGAAACCCGATCTCTACTCACGGGAGAGCTTTCATCTCAATATCCTCTCGGTGCTAAGCATAAGTCCCACATAATAGTCATATTCTTACATGTTCTTATTATCCATGGAAGGGCACGTCATCTTACCAATCCAAGCTAAGTCATAAGTCATCCATGGAAAGGTATCATTCAATAACCAATCCAAGCGAGGTTTCATTAGGATAGCTTCTTATCTTTAATTCATTTAGGTGAGAAGACCTTTCAACCTTAGAATCCTTACTATGTGAGAGAACCTTTCACAATCATACTTTCATGTGTATATGAGAAAATCCTTTCAACAACACAACAACACAACAACACAACAACAACATCATCATTATTGATACTTCACTCTCAAAGGATCCTTAAAACATTTACATAAATTTCATAAGAACATGCATAATTCAATAATTCACCCTCTCAAGGGTCAAAACCCACTTTCAATTCAACATCTAGAAAACATGGGTTATACATGGGTTCGTAGAAATTCATCATAATTTTATGTATTACTATCAATTCATGCTTAATTTCATATAAACTTCTTACATAATCCAAGATCCACATCATATCATCATAATTTGGAAAACATGTGGACTACATGGGTTCATGGGGAATCATCATAAAATCATGAGATTAACTCAATTAATGCATCAGAGATCATAAATCAATCAATTAGATCAATAATTAAAGGAACCTACAACATAGAAGAAACCCCTAACTCAATTAGGGAATTCTAACTTTGAAAAAAGGAGAATTTGGGAACTACATGAATGGAAGGAATCCATGGATGAAAACTATCATACCTTAATGCCAAAAGTGTGCGTTCAACGGTGGAATTGGAGACTTGCCTTGAAACCCTAGGTTGTACCCTACTCCTTCAAGTTTGTAGAGAGAGAAATATTTTGGAGAGGAAGAACTTGATCTTCTTTGGTAAATTTAAGAAAATGACTTGAATGGGTAAGTTTTGGGGTTACAATCACTTATATAGGGGGTTCTAGGTAAGGGCAAAATGACATAGTATCAAGATAAATAATTAGGAAAAGACCCAACTGCCCTTAACTTATAGCTGACGCGAACCTCCGGATGGAGGCCCACACGAGCCGTCAACGACTTCACGGGCTGTGGTGGCAGTCGTGGTCCTTGACCAGTGGCCTGGAAAACTTGCCCCAAAATTCCCCTCACCTTACGACCCACTCCACTAGCCGTCATGGCCCTCACGAGCCGTCTAGTGGCTCGTGTGGAGGGTCAGCCTTAGAGTGGCTACTACCTCTCTTCACGACCACCACTACGGGTCGTGTGGCTCACCACGAGGGCTCGTGGGAGGGGAGCCCCTTTTGGCAAAACACTAGAAGGAAGCCACGAGCACCACCGTGAGTCTTGGAGCCCTTCATGGCCCGTCTGGCGCTCCATGAAGGTCACCATGGCACAATCATGGGCGAGTGACCTTCCACTTGGATCCTTTGCTAGACTTCTAATTTCTGGGATGTTAAAATATAGCTCCACAATGAGAGATACACTAGCCAAGGTACTGCAAAGGGTAGAATCGATAGACTTTTGAGTTAAATATCTAAAAGGCGATCTATCAAACATGAAACAACGAGTGGATTCACACTCCAAATCTATAAAGTAGTTGGAGCACCAAATAGAGAAATTGTACACAACACTAAATTAGAGAAAGAATGGTACATTTCCTAGTGATACTATCAGAACCTAAAGGTGGATGGACAATGTATGATTACTACTACAAGAAATTTCAAGAGACTCCTAGATCTAGTGCCTGCAAGTATTGAGCATAAAAAGGATGGTGATTTCAAATCTAAAACTAGTGTGGAGTTAGAGGTTGATCAAAAGGTCCTTGCTGATTCGAAAGAGTCGAAGAGTATGAAAGTCACCTCAGAAATAGAGGTTTCACAATCTCTAACACCGATTCCTAGACCACCACCTCCATTTCCGCAAAGGTTGAAGGAGAAAGCTGAGAATGGTAAGTTCTTGAAATTCATTTCTATGCTTTGATAACTTTCAGTGAATAACCCTTTGGTGGAAGTTTTGTATCAGATGCAAGGTTATTCCAAGTTTACGAAAGATCTGGTTACAAAGAGATGACAATAATATTTAAGCTAGTGGATAGTCTGCATCATTGTAGCACTATTGTTACAAGATCCTTGGTCCAGAACATGAAGATCCTAGAGTGTTCACTATCACGTGTATAATTGGTGCATTCAATTTTCCAAAAGTGTTGTGCGATTTAGGAGCTAACATCAACCTTATGTCATTTTCCATATACAAATAGTTGCTCTTTACAGCCCCCAAGCCAATTACTATGAGGTTATTGATGGTTGATCAATTTTTCAAGAGGCCAGTGGGTATTATGTATGAAGTGCTGGTAAGGGTTGAAAGTTCCATTTTTCTATTAGACTTTGTTACTTTAGATTGCGAGGTGGAATTTGGAGTTCCTATAATTTTGGGGAGGCCATTCTTGTCCATAGGTAGAGCATCGGTAGACATGGAAAGTGGTTAGCTCAAGTTTAGGCTGAACAATGAGGAGGTGAAATTCAATGTGTGTCAATCAATGAAGCAACCACAAAATATTAGTGTTGTATCATTGATTTATATAGATGAAGAAGAGGTCACTGAGGCATCTTTGGAGGAAAGGTTAACAGTTAAGGCCTTAGTTATCGTGATAATGAACTTTGATGATGAGTTCATTAAAGACTATATGGAAACTTTAAATAATTTGTAGGGCATGTGAGCATATCCTTATGCCCCAAAGAAGCTGGACCTAGACTTGAAGAACAGACCAACTCCTCCAGCTAAATTAAGGAGCCACTTGTGTTAGAGTTGAAAAAGTTACTCGGTTATATCAGGTATGTGTTTTAAGGTTAGGGAAATACTTTGCCTATTATTGTGGTTGTAGATTTAGTTGATGAGTATGTACAAGCACTGGTGGTAGTGTTGAAAGGTTCACAAGAGTAGTTGGTTGGACCATTTCTGACATAATTGGCATACCACCTGGAGTCTACACACACAAGATCTAGTTGAAGAAAGATTGTAGCCTGAGTATAGAGCACCAAAAGAGGCTAAAACCACCTATGAAATAGGTAATGAAAAATGATATCATCAAATGGTAGGATGCATGTAATGTGTATCCCATCTCAAATAGCAGTTGGACTATAGAAAGTTGAATAGATAGACCTTAAATACCATTTTCCAATGCCTTTTTTAATTGGATGCTAGATAGGTTGACAGGTAGAGGCTCGTACTGCTTTATTCTGGCACTCTTACATTCAAATGCATGCCTTTTGGGTTGTGTAATGCACCAACCATATTCCAAAGGTGTATGATGTCTATATTTTCTGACATGCTGGAAGATACATTTAAGATATTTAGGATGACTTGTCTATGGTTGGTGATTATTTTGATAAATGTTTGATGAATATTAGAAGGTAACTACAAGGACGTGAAAAGGTCAATATGGTATTGAATTGGGAGAAGTTTCACTTCATGGTGAATAAGGGCATTATGCTTCGCTACAAGATTTCTGAGAAGCTCTTGGAGGTGGATATGGAAAAGATTGAGGTTATTGAGAAATTTGCCCATCCCATCTTAGTGAAAGGAATCCAAAGTTTTCTGGGTCATGTAGGATTATACCAGTGATTTATCAAGGACTTTTCCAAGAATTCACACCCTTTGTGCAAATTGTTGGAAAAAGAGATGAAGTTTACTTTTGATAAGGCCTTCTTGAAAGCTTTTGAGTGTATAAAAGAGAAGTTGATTTTGGCTCCAGCCAGCATTGCTCCAGATTGTTCTAAACCTTTTGAGGTAATGTGTGATCCTAGTGGTATAGAATTGGGTGTAGTGCTGGGACAAAAGTTCAACATGATCTTCCACCTCATTTATTATGCGAGTAAGTCACTTAATGGGGCACAAAAGAACTACACAGACATAGAGCAAGAGTTTTTGGTTGTTGTCTATGATTTTTGAGAAGTTCATGGAGTATATTTTGGGTACAAAGGTGATAGTGCACACTGATCATGTTGCACTGAGGTATTTGACTTTGAGCTCAAAGAAACAAAGGGTTATGAAAATCAAGTAGTTTATCACCTATCTATGCTTGAGGCTGAGAAAATAGATGTTGATGAGCCAGAAATTGATGAATCATTTCTAGATGAACAAGTATTAGCCACAACTCCTGACCTTATTCCTTAGTTTGCTGACTTTTATAACTACCTTGTTAGTGATGTTATATCGAAAGACTTGAGCTTCCAACAAAGAAAGAAGTATTTGGATAATATAAAAGAGTACTTCTAGGATGATCCATGTTTGTTCAACTTGTATGCTGATAATTTAATTAGATGATGTGTCCCTGAAGCTGAAATGTTAAGTATCGTAGAGGCTTGTCACTCATCCCTAGTTGGAGGGCACGATGGTGGGGCTCGCACTGCTCAAAAAGTACTTATGTGTGGTTACTACTGGCCTAATATTCACAAAGATACATATGATTTACTGAAAGGTTATGAGAAGTGCCAAAGACATAGAGAAATATAAAGCAGCCTAAGTTGCCTAAGACTCCAATCTTGGAGGTGAGGTTGTTCGATGTATGGAGCATCGATTTTATGGGACAGTTTGTGAGCTCCTATGATCAGAAATACATTCTTGTGGCAGTTATTATGTCTCCAAATGGGTGAAAGTTGTGACATTAGTAAACTATGATGGCAAGAGTGTTGTCGGATTCTCAAAGAAGAATATTTTCTCTAGGTTTGGTACCCTTAGAACGATTATTAGTGATATGGGGGGCATATATTTGCAATAAAGTCTTCAATACCTTACTGACAAATATGGAGTGAAGCAACATAAAGTGACTACCCATACTATCCGCAGTCAAGTTGAAGTGTCAAATTGGGAGATAAAGGTGATATTGACAAAGATTGTAAATACCAATAGGACTGACTAGGCAAGGAGGCTTAATGATGCACTATGGACATACCGAACAACTTTCAAGGCACTCATTAGTATGTCACCATACCAGTTAGTGTTTGGAAAGACATGTCATTTTTCTGTGAAGCAAGACCATAAGGCATAGTGGGCATTGAACAAGATGAATTTGAGTTGGAATAAGGTTGGATCAAATAAATGAGATAGATGAATTCTAGTTGAGGGTGTATGAGAGATCTACTCTCTAAAGGATAGGATGAAACTATACTATGCCCGACGGATTGAGAAAAGGGAATTCAGTCCTAAGGACTTGGTGCTCTTGTTCAACTCGAGCCACTAATTATTATCGGGCAAATTGAGGTCTGAATGGTTTGATCTGTTTAGATAGGCACAAGTTTTCCCATTCAAAGCTTTGTGTCATGACCTAAAAATGGAGGTGATGACACTTATCTATTTCTACTAATACAAGTCAGCATCAACCCAACGAAATGAAAGAAAAATGGAAAATAAAGCAAGAACAAGATAAAAGCGAAAAACTTATTCATTCTATTAACACCCCCAAAACCTGGTTGTCACGTGTACAAGCAACTACATAAAGTGCAGAATTAAGAAATAAGTACAAGTCTCAAGTCTTTGTTTCTCAAATAGAACAAAGCATAAAAAAAGAACTAGAGGGCCCGCCAGGATGACAAGCAACTACCTCTCAACAATTCTTTCACATGCCTTGGAGATGGGAGAGAAAGAGCAATCACATGATACCGGGATCGAAACCTACACAAGTGTAGAAGAAAGGGTGAGTACTAATAACACGGTACCCAACAAGCAACCTAATAAATAAGGCAACTAGCTAGAAATCAAATACTCCTTTCATTGCAACCGAACCTTCTCAAACTACAACCTATATATAAATCAGCCTAACCTAACAGTTCTACAATACACTACTCACAAGGCTCAATAATCACAGTCCAATAGTTATAATTCAACAACCAACATGTATCAAGTAAGTCAATCTCAATATCAAGTAGATCAATCACAAGTAACAAGTGTATCAATCACAATTAACAAGTAAATCAAACATAACCATCATAATACATCAAATCACAATAATCAATCACTAGCCGAAACCATTTCCCATCGACTTTAATCATGTCACTAGCAGGAACCATTTCCCATCAGCTTTATATCATGTCACTAGCTGGAACCATTTTCAATCGGCTTTATATCATATAACTAGCCGACACCATTTCTCATCGGCTTTATATCACTAGCCGTAACCATTTCCCATCGTCTTTATATCATATCACTAGCCAGAATCGACCTTGGCTCATATCAATCGCTAACCGGAAATGACCTCGGCTCATATCAATCACTAGCCGGAAATGACCTCGGCATCACAAGCTATCACATGTCTTATCACGATGTTCCAAATTAATGCACACAAACAATATCACACCAGATGAAAGAGACAACAATATATATACAATTCAAGTCCACTTCCATGCTATCGAGCATATCATTAATCAATCAACAAGGGTTACAGTAAGGCAATTCACAAACATCATGATCATCACATAGTCTTTTCAATCCACCCCTTTTTTAATCGTTAAAATTAACCAAGTATAAAATGAAGCCTTCACCTCATTCTCATTACTACCAACACACAAGCAACGTTCTACTAGATACAAAGTTTAGGAGATCACTTGCCTCGATTCTAGCATACAATCACTTTGTAACTTAAGTGTTCCCTCTTCGTACGACATCCAAATCAAAGTAATCTAATCAAATAAGGATTCACAATAAGATTTCAGAACTAACAATACCCATATCAATTATTTTGAGAACTTGGCCAAATTGGCCCAAAATCCCCTTTTTGAAAACGAGGGAAATTTCTAGAAATTTGTATAAAATCACATTACCCATAGGTTTTGAAGCTCCAGATTTAAAATCTCATTGAATAACGAGTTGAAATCATGCTCAAAACTCTAATTTATTTAAAGCACATGTTCATGAGAAAAACCCTTAATACCAGACCTGAAACCCCGACTCGAATCTAAAATGTTTCTTGAAAAAGATCTTAACATAACTAGGGAAGTTCAAATATGAAATTTCATAAAAAAAATGGAGTTAAAATCGGCCTTGAAATCCTCAATTTATAAAACTTTAACTTAACCTAGGAAAAACTTAAATTCTCAACCTTATACACAGTTAATATGATGAAAATAATTGATGAATCAACAAATTTATGTCAAAATCAGTTTACCTATAACATAAGGATCCTAAATTTACATTTTTCATCAAAATCCAAGTTTAAATCAATAAAATCCTAATTCCCCCAAGAATTACACGGATAAGGAAAGAAAACCAGATGAAGAAATCATGAGAAAATATTGAAATGAGGATTGGATACTAGCCCCCATATTAAATCAATAATAATACCACAAGAATCACTTCATTCTGAGCTCTAGAACTCCCAATATGCTAAAATTATCAAATGAAGATAGTCTGAAATTTTAAATAGCTTAACAACAACAGTTCCATCAACTTTTATTTCACTAAAAAGGCCATAAATTCCTCATACGATAGGGAAATGACCCAATTCTTTTTCCTAAATGTCTTAAATAGTAATACGGACCTGCTCATCCAGAGGAAATTGAATTTTGTGCCCATTTGCCTAGTCAAATATCTTTTCTGCTCGGTAAATAATTATTTCATAATCACGATAAAAGTCCAATCTCGGCTTAGTAAAAATAAACCAAACTTTACAGATCATTCCTATAATTCATGCTCAAACTTTCAGATGTTTCAGAATAATTTGTGAACGTTAAAATTAATAATGAACCGCCAAAGCACCCCAAAAAGCTTAAAAATTCACTCAAACATCATCTGGAACCTCCCGAACACAATCCAGTTATGCTAATAGCATGAAAATGATATTTTGGAGTTAATGACGTCATCAAAACACCAAAACAAGGTCACATTAACTCGATATTGACCAAAGTCAACTTTAACTTAAGAATCGCCAAATTTCAAAGTAAAGACATGAAACTCATCCAAATGCTTTGGAAAGTGAACCAAACCTTCAACTAGACCAAATATCACCATTGTGATCTAGTGGAATCATCAAAACTAAAAAATGACCTTTCTAACCTCAAGCGTTGACTAAAGTCAAACTTTAGCCTTCACTTTCTCCGCATCTCTTCTAATGAGTGAATATCAAACCAAAAGCCTTGGTACCCAAGCCAATATTCTTACTAACCCAAAAGTCATGTTTCAAAGCTGATGGAATGGACATAATTCCATTATGAGACTTGTAGCTCCAGTTGTTATCAAAAATCACTTTTAACAACTTTAACTCTAAAAAACTCTAAAACTTCCAAAATTCAAACCTTTACAATCAAATTTCAAAACAAACTTCATAAACCGATCAAATAAGACTTGAAGTAACTACCGAAAGGGGTAAAATAGTAATTTTCTAAAAAAATTATAAAAATGACTTTCGAGGTCATTGCACTTTGGAATTGAAGAACAAAAAAGCTAAGCACTTCAAGGTGAATGGCCAGAGGATTCAGAAATATAAAGAGGTGCCAGAGGAGGTTAAGGCTATGGATTTGTGTATCTTGATGAAGTCTGAGTAATCAAGATACTTGAGTCATGTCGCGACGTTAAATCATGCGCTATTTAGGAGGCAACTTGAAATAGTTGTACATATTAACCATTTGTAGGTTTTGTATCTTATTGATATGTTTGAAAAGGTTATTAAGTGTGCAAGTGTAGTACGACTGAAGTTTACTATTTGGGGATGATGGGCTGATATGACGAAGCGTCGGGCCTCTAACGATTATTTGCCATAAGAAATGACTAAAAATCAAGCTTACTATTTTAGAATGATTGAAAGGGTGACGGGCTGTCATACCTCTAACAGACTGTCACACTCGACTATCAGATCCATTTTATTCACACCATATTTGTGGATGCTTGACGAAGGTAATAGAATAAATGATGGACCATGAGAGGTTTGACAGATAGTCATGTGAACCGTCACACCCAAGTAAGCTATTTTAACCCTAACTTCAAACCTGACCCCTATCCTAACCTAAAAACAACCAATCTACCCAGAACCTATAAACCTAACCTTATCTGACCCTCTAACATGTCCCACCGACCTTGAATACATATAACCCTAATCCAATTAATTTGGGTATTCAAAATACCCAAATAACTTCCCAAACAATAAAACACCCGATTCCCTATATTATTAAACCATCATCCTCCATTTCTTGACCATTACACACCACATATTTTCCCTCTAACTTCCCATCTCAACAACTCGAATAACAAGAACAAAAAGAGGATCAATCAAATTGGAATTGAAGCTTCATAATTTTTTTTATTTCCATATCAAGTGCTCATATAAAAAGGTATATTGCTTGGTTTGAACTTGAATTAACTAATTATAGTGTGTTCTTATTGAGACATTAGTATTGCATGGGGACAAAGTCTGAGAAACCCCAAGTGATTAAATATTGATTTTTAATGTTTATTCATGTGGGTTGTGTGTGAATTCGTACCTATATAGTTAAATATGTAAAAAAAAATCACACACACACACACACACATATATATATATACACACACATAAACAATACCTGAAAATCCCAAAAAGATTTTGAATTTGAAGTGTTAAGTGACGGTTCCCAATGATACATTGAGTGATGACATTCTTAAGGAAAATCGTCATTTTTATAATTGTATTGTTGTAAGACAAAGGAAAAGTCTGAGTACCATTAAATGTTGTCGAGTGAATTATGAGTGAAGTTTGAGTAACCCTCGATGTGTTTAAATGATGTTAATAATTGTTGGACCAATACACGTGTGAAAAATCTTCAGAGGCATCGTCAATAAACCTATGAAATTAAGGTTACTGATAAAGCCTTGGCAGCTTGTCCAACAGACTGTCATACCTGTGATGAGTCATCAAACAAACCAGTAGAAATGGCAAAGTAAATTAGTCACTGAAAGATAATGATGGCGGCTTTGACGACCTATCAGGGCTACCGTCACATGCATTCTTTGTAGCTGAGCACCAATGACAAATAAGGTGATAGTCTATCTCATTGATGATGGTCCACCACTGGTAACTAGTGGTTTTAATTATTACTTTTTCATATGTGCTTTTCTATAATTGTGTGCACTAATATTTTCCTCAAAAGGTACTTACGATGTAACACCTCGGAAATTGGAAAGTCGAAAGGAAAGAAAAATTATAATTTTGGGCTCTGAGGCAGGTTACGAGTCCTTTCTATGGATTGTAGGAAGTCTTACGGGCCGTAGAAAAGGAATCGTAGACTTGGGGTGAGTTTTTGAAATTTTAAGTTTGTGAAGTTTAACCTACGAATGGACAGAACGAGTCATATGAAGTTTGACAGCTTGTAAATGGGTTTCGTAAAAAGGTTCTAGACTTAGTGATATTTTGGACTTAAACTTGGGTTCTACAGATGGGGTCTACGGACCGTAGGAATTTACACAGACTGTAGGAAGGTCTCGTGGGCAGTAAGGTGAATTTTGAGTTTTTGAAGTTGGTTCTACGGTTGACCAGTATAGTAAGTCGAACTTCTACGGGCCGTAGGTCTAAACCGTAGAAGCCACCTAACATATATTTTAAAGGGTATTTGGGTCTTTTCCTATGTATTAAATGTCTATACCATGTCATTTTACCTCTGTTTCTTAGTCCTATAACTACCCTTAAACCCCTACAATTATCCCATCTCTCTCATTTACTCAAATCTCAAAATCTCATCCATATTCATCTTCCCCAATTATCTCTCAAGTTAAAGAAGAAGACTAGGATTTTAAACTTCAAGTCTCATATTCCTCCATTTCTTCTTAGCTATGATCCTCAAGGTATGTATGGTTTCATCAATGGTTCCATTCACCCATTGAGCCCCAACGATTTCTCAATTCTTCAAGTTTAATTCATCAAATTGATTAGGTTTTCAATCAATTCTTCATGGGTTCAAATTGTTTTGATTCAATTATTTGATTTTGATCTTATTATGTTTGTTTTGACTCAATTACATGCTTTCCAATTGTATTCACATGAACCCATGCATTATTCATGATTTTGACTATGAACTCTTAAAGGCATGAATTGATAAAGAATTATGTATCTATGAATGATGTTTTCATGAAAGTTTTGAATGATGTTTTCATGAAATTTATGCATGATTTATGAAAACGAATGTTTTATGATCTAGTTTGCTTTGAGATAAGCATCAATGAATTTGTGAATTATTTTCTCAAATATGCATGAATTGGAAAGGTTTTCTCACATTATGAAATAATAATTGGTGAAAGGTTTTCTCTAACATGATTTAAGGAGCTACTTTATGATGTTTTAAGCTTGGATTAGTAACTTAATTGTACATTTCCATGTATGATGATATGTCTATGTTTATGACTATTCCATTGTGATTTTCTTACTTAGCACTGAGAGGATATTTAGATGGAGTCTCTCCCGTTAGTAGAGGTCAAGTCTTTAGTAGAAATCTCATTATCCTAACTGTGTTCCCCCCGTAGAATTTGTCTTAGAAAGACATAGCTAGTGGATCCACCTAAGCTAAAAATTAAGGTCCTTGCCTTGAGAAGTAAGGACATCTCTTTTTGGTGTGGGAGTAAGACACCGGCCGGTATATCTCACATGGTCTTTGTTGGTTAATGATAAATATCCCACAAAATGATCTTTGCGTTCTCTAAAACAATTATGAGGATTTCATGATGATTTTAATATACATTGACCATGTTCATGATTTATGATTCTTCTTTAAAGGTTTTACTATGTTTTAGCTTGGTTATGCATATCATGTTGTCATTCATGTTCCCTATGATCATGTTCTACGTTTCCATGCATATCCCTCATACTTAGTACATTCCATGTACTAATGCATACTTGTCCCTACATTGTCTAATAATGTAGAGTGTGACACTTCTTCTCCCCCCACTCATTTCTAGTGGCTTGATCATTCAAAGTTTGAAGAGTTGGTGAGTCCTCATGTTCAGAGGACCATGTCACCTTTACTTGATTTCTTATATTTTAGTTTTCATACATTACGTGGTGTACAGGTTACATCCCAACCATTTCTTTTGATATATTGATGAGTCCGAGATTTCGACTCATTTAGGGCTATGTTTTGATAGTTTATTGTCCTCAAATGCCAAATTTATGCTTCAAACTGATGTTAAAATGTTGATTTACAGCAAAGAAGGAAAAAGGAGAACGGCAAGGACATTACCGAGCAAAAAGGAGCTAAAAGATGAAAAAGGCTGAAGATAACAAAAGGCTGAGAATCGCCAAAGCCACTCGCCGACTTGCCGAGTGGCACTTCAGCTCGCCTAAAGTTCCAGACTGCCACCCCTGGGGAGAATCCAAATTGATGATGGATTTGGACCTTCTGCAAACCACCGACCGAATCGTTGACACATCCTAGATTGCCTAAAGTTACATAACCTTAAGGATAAAAAGCCAAAGCAAACCAGCGATGGAAAAGAGCGATTGGCGCATCGCCGACCTGGTCGGCGACACTCGACTTACTTCGCCTAATGGTTCTTGCAGCCAAAATTTATGTGTCACACCCCGAGCCTACACCCTGGGCGGGACTAGCACTCGAGAACCATTGCTGGCCCCAAGAAAACCCTTAGCCTAGATTAACTTTTAATGGAATACTTAAATAACAAGAAACAGTCTCGGAAGATATCTCATGAAATAACTTATAATGTCTTAAAAGAACATTCAACTAGCCAAGATAGCAACACAAAATTCAACATAAGCCAATAACAAGATACTAACAAATGAACTAACTGACTGTCTATGAAGCCTCTAACAACTTAGATTTACGTCGGGACAAGACCCACGACATCCTAATGAACTAACTATAAAGTAGTAAAAAGGGGTCCTCTGAAAGTAAGGAGGCTTACCAACAACTCTGAAGCTCAACTAGAATCCCCGAAGCACTGGATGCTGATCCTGGTTACCTGTATCTGCATCATAACAATGATGCAGGCCAAATGACATCAGTACATCGAACGTACGAGCATGCGAGGGAAATTCTAAAACAGTACATAAGCTTGAACTGGAATCTGAAAGAAACACTTACCTCAACTTTACTCAAACTCATGGATACTCAACTCAAATGCAGAATTAAACAACATTAAAGATGCAGTTTATATGAAGCATTTAAAATAGTAACAAACAACTCAATATACATATATAATAAAGTAATATATATTTGTGGAAGTTTCTCTAACCAACAACCATCACTATGAGCTATGTGATGATACATCGTCTCACCCATGCTGCCAGAACTGTCCTATAACTTGTTGGAATATAGAACGCCTTAACTAAGTGGATCCACTAGTCTATGCTAAAAGCATTAAGTAATCATCTAAAAAGTATGACCCTTTGTACCCACGTTGGCTACATGGTTTATGGAAACATTGAGTTGTTATGAACTCATCTCGACATTGATGTTCAATACTATTCCCAAAGTACTCAGCTCATATGTTTAAAAATGAAAAATCTTTCGGTGGTTTGAGATAATTACTCAAAACTAGCTCAAAGTTTCTCTTGGAAATCAATGTTTCCTCTCTTGTTTAAATGTGAAAACATTTACTATTTGAGAATACTTAGTTCCCATATACTCTTTTTGAAGAAATGCAATTTATTTGTTACTCTTACTTTACTCAAACTCAAGTCTTAAAACAAGATTAAATTTTTTGAAAAAGACTTCTTGAAAGGACTCTAAGAACTTTCTAGACTTGACTCTTAACTTTCCTTGAATTTGAATTTATGGATTCAAGGTTATGATTCATGTTCATGAATGATTTCTAGATGTTTAGATGTCATTTAGAGTAGTTAGAATCAATAGGAAGTGTTAGTACACTTTAGAAGGACTTAGATGGGCTAAATGACGAAAAACGGGTGGGGGAAGTTGACCTGGGCGCGTTCCTGGTGAGCTGCGTCAGCCCCAAAGTACTGGAGCCCATTTCTGGTGCACTGCTAGCGTGCCGCCCCAGCCCTCCTGGCGCTACGGGGGTGCATCGCACCAGCATCCCCCCAGGCCAAATTGATGAACTTTTCCTCTCATTTTCTGACCTTAATTCGATTAATTTCGATTCTTTTTCTCAACATCTCTTTAGATTCAGGTACCCAAAATATATCTACAAGAATCTAACTCAAAGCAACTCTAATAATCGACATTAAACTCTCAAGAACTCCTCAATCTCATCCCAAATTCAAGAACGAAAGCAATTTAAGAACACAATTCAAGAACATCAAATTCTCAATATTTTTAGGACAAAAATACACTGAATTAAAAATGTTTGGTGCGTGGGTGAACGAACTCAATGCTATGTGAACTCACATACGTCGTAAGATCAAATCCTTGGCAAAATCCACAATCAATTCCTCACAAAAACGACAAATCTTGACTTTCCTTTTCTCTTTTCCTCTTGAGTTCTTCTCTCTAAAACCTTAGCATGAATTCTCAATTGTGTAAACTGAACCAATTCAGTTTAGACCCCAATTTAATTACCAAAAATGAATTTAATTAATTGGGTAGAGAAAACACCATAATACCCTTCTAAAATCTGGTTGACTTTCCTTAACTAGACAACCCAACTTCAAATAGGCATATCTCCTCATACAAACTTGAAAATGAGAAAAATCGGTGGCGTTGGAAATATAATTCAAATATCTTTCCTACGGTATCTTGTAGCCTACCTAAAGCATTCTAAGCTAGGAGTTATTGTCGTTTGAAGTTGACTCAAAACTCATACTTAGCTTAACTTTGTCAAACTTTTCAAATTTGATTATTTTCAAAAATGGTTTGTTTCTAATTCTAAGTCTTTCTAGTAGCGGGGTGTTACAATATCTCCCACTTGGAAACATTCGTCCTCAAATGAGATTACTATTAGTAGGCTTAAGGTATAACATCTAACACCTAGTTCAAACATCCAACAAGCAAAATGTAAATACAACATGTCAACTTAAAATAAAAGTCAAGAAAAGAGTACCTTAATTTGGACCTTCTACGGATTCGAAGAGATGTGGGTATCACTTCTTCATATCCTCCTTAGCTTCCCAAGTAGATTTCTCAACAAACTGATTTCTCCATAGAACTTTGACTGATGCTACTTCTTTAGTTCTCAACTTGCGAACTTGGTGATCTAGAATTTGAACAGGAATCTCCCATATGATAAGCTATCCTTGATACCAATATCTTCAGTAGGTATATAAGTGAAGGATCTCCCATGCACTTCTTCAACATGGAAATATGAAATACCGGATGGACCGCTGCTAACTCATGTGGTAGCTCCAACTCATAATCTACATTACCAATCCTTTTAATATTCTGTAAGGTCCAATATACCGGGGGCTAAGTTTCCCATTCTTACCAAATCTCATAACAACCTTCATGGGTGAAACTTTCAAGTATACCCAATCATATACTTCAAACTCTAACTCTCTCCTCCTAACATCAGTGTAGGATTTCGATGACTCTGCGCTGTTTTCAATCTCTCTTGAATAACTTTCACTTTCTCAATAGATTGATGAAGTAAGTCTGGTCCTATCAACCCAGCTTCACCAACCTCAAACCATCCAATAGGAGATCTACACCTTCTCCCATAAAGAGCTTAATAAGGAGCCATCTGAATGCTAGAATGATAACTATTGTTATAAGCAAACTCAATGAAAGGTAGGTGATCATCCAAATTACCTTTGAAATCAATTACACAGGCCCTCAACATATCTTCTAAGGTCTGAATGGTGCTTCTGCTTGACCATTTGTCAGAGGATGAAAAGCAATACTCAAGTTCACCTTTGAACTCAAGCCTTTCTGAAAAGATTTCCAGAACTATGCAGTAAATTGTGCACCTCTATATGATATAATCTTAACAGGGGCTCCATGAAGTCTTACTACCTCTTGAATGTATAACTTGGCATAATTCTCTGCTGAATGGGTAGTCTTTACTGGCAAAAAGTAGGCTAATTTGGTCGTTCGATCCACAATCACCCAAATAGAATCATGATACCTGCGAGACCGTGGCAAACCTGTGATGAAATCGATATTGATCATCTCCCACTTCCATTCCAGAAGTTCTATATTCTGAGCCATATCACCGGGCCTTTAGTTCTCTACTTTAACTTGTTGACAATTTGGGTATTTAGCAACGAACTCAACAATACCTTTCTTCATACTATTCCACCAATATATTTCTCTCAAGTCATGATACATCTTTGTGGAACCTGGATGAATGGAATATTTTGAGCTATGAGCTTCCTCCATTATCCTCTCTTGGAGTTCATCCACCCTTGGTACACACAACCTACCTTGATACCTCAATACGCCATATCCCCCTTGTTCAAAAGCCATTACTTTTTGCTTATGAACACTTGCCTTCAATTCAAGCAAAATAGGATCTTGGTCTTGTTTCTCTTTAACTTCAGACACTAATGATGATTTAGCCCCATTCATCAGCACCACTCCTCCTTCTGTAAAATCCATTAGTCAAACTCTTAATCATGCAAGTCTGTGCACATATTTCGCTGACTCCTTCTTTTCTTCCTCAACATAGGCGGTACTACCCATAGATAACTTGCTCAATGCATCAGCAACAATGTTAGCCTTACCTGGGTGATAGAGAATACTCATGTCATAATCCTTGAGTAACTCTAACCACATCCTCTGTATGAGATTAAGCTTTTTCTGACTAAACATATACTGAGTACTCTTGTGATCGGTGAACACATCCACATGAATACCATAAATATAATGATGCCAAATTTTTAAAGCAAATACTACGGCAACCAGCTCTAGTTCATGGATTGGATAATTCTTCTCGTGAACTTTCAGTTGTCTGGAGGCATAAGCTATAAATTTACTATTATGCATTAAAACATAACCCAAACCAACTCTGGACGCATCACAATATACCACAAATCCTTGCATACCTTCTGGTAAGGTCAATATTAAGGCAGTAGTCAACCTAGTTTTCAGTTCCTGAAAGATTTTCTTACAAGATTCAGACCATTGAAACTTCACTGTTTTTTGAGTCAACTTGGTTAAATGGGACGAAATAGATGAGAACCCATCTACGAACCTTCTATAATATCCATCCAACTCCAAGAAACTCGTAATATCAGTTGGAGATGTGGGTCTAGGCAAATTCTGCACTACCTTTATTTTCTGGGTATCAACTCTAATTCCATCACTGGAAACAATGTGGCCTAATAATGCCACAGAATCAGGCCAAAACTCACATTTAGAGAACTTAGCATACAACTCTCTATCCTTTAGAGTTTAGAGAACTATTCTGAGATGGATAACATGATCTTCCTCATTCCTCGAATAGATTAGAATGTCATCAATGAACACAATCAGAAATATATATAAATAAGGCTTGAATACTCTATTCATAAGGTCCATGAACGCTGCACGTGCATTAGTTAAAACGAACAACATAACCAGAAGCTCATAATGACCATAACGGGTTCTGAGAGCTGTCTTTGGAATGTCACATTCCCTCACTCTTAACTGATAGTAGCTAGATCTCAGGTCTATCTTTGAGAAACAAGTGGCACCCTGAAACTGATCGAAGAGATCATCAATTCTCGGAAGAGGATACTTATTCTTGATAGTAACCTTGTTCAACTGACGGTAATCTATACACATTCTAAGAGAACCATCCTTCTTCCTCACAAATAAGACTGGAGCGCCCAAAGGTGAGACACTTGGTCGAATAAAACTTTTCTCAAGGAGATCTTTCAACTGCACTTTAAGCTCTTTTAACTCTGTTGGTGCCATCTTATATGGCGGAATAGATATAGGACGAGTATTGGGAAGAATATAACGAAGTCTATTTCTCTCTCATGAGGGACTCCGGGTAGATCATTTAGAAAGACTTCAGGAAACTCACTCATAACTGTAACTGACTCAATAAAAGGTGTCTCAACACTAGAGTCATTAACTCGGACTAAGTGATAGACACAACCCTTGGAAACTAACTTCCTCACCTTAAGGTACGAAATGAAATGACCCTTAAGCACTACTGAACTAATCCTCCACTCAAAGACTGGCTCACTAGGAAACTGGAACTTGACGACTCGAGTTCTACAATTAATAGAGGCATAACATGCATGAAGCCAGTCCATACCCAGAATAACATCAAAATCTACCATGTCTAACCCGACTAAATCAGCCATGGTGTTCTTGTGATTGATGAAATTGGTACAATCACAATAGACTGTCTCAGCTAGAATGAACTCACCAACATGTGTAGAAACACTAAAGGGCTCACAAAGTTTCTCAGGAAGAATATCAAAATTCATTGCTATATAAGGAGTCACAAAATATAGACTCGCTCCTGGATCTACCAAAGCATAAACATCAAAAGTAAAGACTTTGATCATACCAGTGATGACATATGGAGAATATTCTTGCTTTTGACGACTAGTGATTGCATATAGGTGGTTTTCTCCTCCGCCAGTCCCTGAAGTAGCTCCTCTAGGTGCAGCCCTGTCTGGTGGAGCAACTGAAGAAGATTGGGCTCTATTGCCCCTATTCCCATTATCTTACTTGTTCTTAGGACACTCTTTCATGAAGTGACCCTTTTAGCCATACTTGAAACAACCAGTAGAGCCATCATGAAAAGCACCTGGGTGGTTCCTACCACACTTAGCACATGTAGGAGCCCAAGTACCTCCTTGTGCCATACTACCCTGAGACTGAGCAAGTCTAGCTCTAAAATTCTGCGAATTCTGACTATTATATTCATCGTTATTCCTTGGTGCAGGTGATGAGTCCGATATTTGGACTCATTTAGGTCTTTATTTATAATGATTTAGTATCCTCAAGTTCTTATTTTGTGCCAACAACTGATGTAAAACCCTTGATCTTCAGATATATGGATTGAGGAACAAAGCTAGGATAGAAATGGGCAATAAAGACAACACAAGCAAAATAGAGAAGGGAAAAACAATCCTGATGATCGCCGATGTCACTCGGTGACTCACCAAGTTGCTACTCTACCGCCGAAAGTTACAGAACATTGAGGCTGGATTAGGAGTAGCTTCGGCGAGTAGTAGTTCCACTCTGCGCGTCATAGATCGCATCGGCGATGGATGACCAGGTCGCCGAAAGTACTGATGGTGATCCAGATAAGTGCTGATGGGCGAGATGAAAGGAAAATAGGGCACATCGTGGAATGAGACGGCGATCCCGATCTGGCTCCCCTAAAATTACAGTGGTTGGACTAGGAAGAGGTGAAAAATGAAGGAAAATTGGTGAGTCACCAAATGGTCGGTGAAGCCCAACTTACCTAGTCGATTGGTCCCAAACAACCACACATCAGACTTACATAAATTGATTTTTGGAAGAGAGAGAAGCCATTGAGAAATGTAAGGAACAAAAGATTGAGAGTAAAAACACTACCCTTGTGGATTTCAAGTGATTTTACCTAGGTTTCCTATTTGAATTTTGTAATAGAGAAGATTTTAGTTAATTTTAACTTTTGAATTTCATTTACTCATCTATGGAAAACATGGCAGGTATTGAATTTCATTTTTCACTATGATTGGCTAAAACCCTAACCTTGGGGGTTTGACAATGTGACTAATTGTTGAATTTTGCTAAATGGGTGTTATTGATTAATGATTTTTGATGTTAATCAGAAGCGGGTCTAAATTACTATGGTGGTTTAACGTCCATATTACATATTTAGTGTGATAGATTTAAGAGTTTTGTGCTTGCTCGAGAGAGGAGTACAAAACCAACGTAGTAATTTGGCATCCTTATTAGTGGGTCTCGATGGTTTCAGCTTGAGAAAGTGAATCCCAAGAGCTAGCCTTTGTATCCAACTTGAGAGAGTGGATTTAATGAGAGCATGGGCTGATCATTTCACAGATGGTGTTGAGGTTTGAGAGAACTCAATAGAAATGAGGTAATTGTTCGAGAGAAAGTTGTCTTACTTATAGTCCACTTTACCCGTGACGAATTAGCATTATCGGTAATGTGATACACCCATTAAGTTGAATTCGATAGTTGGTTAGTCAACCCCCCAAGTGTTTCCTAGTTATCTGATTGTTTCTTGTTGATAATTTGAAGTGGGTTGGTAACAACATCTTGAAATTTAACTGTGTAACTATTAAGTTTTGTGTTTCTCAGCTGCAAAGGTCATTGTCATACTTTCGTATTTGAATTCAAAGAAAGCTACCCTCTGTGGGATCGACCCCAACTCAGTTGGTTGGGTTATATACTGACTAACGATCGTTGACACTTAGAATTAGATGAAGTGTCTTTGAAACGTTAATCAGCAGGTGCACTAGCAGATGATGGAGCATGTCCCTTTTGCTTATGTTGAAAGGAAGAACGGTTCACATTACTCTGTTGCTGCCATGACTCATTACATGTCATAGCTTTCTTGTTTCTGAATTCTTCTCTACCCCTCATCTTCTCTTTCTCAACCTACTGCACATAAACCATAACTCTCGCTATGTCCATGTCCCCTATTAACAAAGCTACCTTGCCCTCCTTACTAGACAAATGAGACAATCCAACAACAAACAGACTCATCATTCTCCGCATATCCGCAACCATCTCCGGAGCATATCGAGAAAGTTGGGTGAACTTCAAACTGTACTCATGAACACTCATAGGTTCCTGCTTAAGGGTAAGGAACTCTCGTACCTTGGCTTCTCTCAGTTCACAGGGAAAGAAACGACCAAATAAAGCACCTCAAACACAACCCAACTCAAAACTGGTGCATCCTCAGCCCTACTCTTCTTCCACTGGTCAAACCAAGTCCTAGCAACACTCTTTAGTTGATAGGCAGCTAGTTCCACTCGCTCAGCATCGGCAACGTGCATAACCTCAAATACTTTATGTAGTTCCTCTACAAAGTTTTTGAATCCTCTGTGGTGCTTGAACAAGTGAAGCTTGGAGGATTCATCCTCAAGAACTCACAGATCCTCGAAGTATCAACCACTTCCAGTCGATCCCCTATTTGTTGCCCAACCTGGTTAGTCAAAGCTTGACTTAGCATTCGGATTGCTTCTCAAAATTCAGCATTGGTGGCCTCTCCTTGGGGTTGCACTTCTAGTATATTAGGTACCTATTGCTCCTCAACGTTCCTCCTAGAAGGACGACCTCAGACAACTGTTTGTGGAGGCATGATCTAAAGGCACGCACAAGCACGAGTTAGAAGGAAACTTTATAGAGATTAACTCTATCGTACGACATGAATATTAAAGAAGTGAGATAGTTCCTAAATGTTGCAGCCTCCTAATTATAGATGTGGCGCGCTTCACACCGATAACAAGGACTCTACATACACAACTTCAAAGACTCCCTAGGACTCTTGAACTCTGTGCTCTGATACGAAGTTTGTCACACCCCGAGTCTACACCTTCGGTGGGATTGGCACTCGAGAACCATTGTTGGCCTCAAGCGAACCCTTCGTTTGGCTTAACTATTAGTGGAAGACTTAAATAACAAGAAACAGTCTCGAAAGATATCTCATGAAATAACTTAGCATGTCATAAAAGAATATTATACTAGCCAAGATGGCAACACAAAATTCAACATAAGCCAATAACAAGATACTGACAAATGAACTACCTGACTGTCTATGAATCATCTAACAACTGGTATGGGCATCGGGAGAAGACCCACGCCATCCTAATGAACTAACTATAAAGCAGCAAAAAAGGGTCCTCCGAAAGCAGGGAGGCTCACCAATAACTCTGAAGCTCAACTAGAATCAACGAAGCGCAGCATGCTGATCCTGATTACCTGTATCTACATCATAACAACGATGCAGGACAAATGGTGTCAGTACATTAACTGTACGAGCATGCGAGGGGAATTCTAAAAAAATACGTAAGCTTGAACTATAATCTGAAAGAAACACTTACCTCAACTTTACTCAAACTCATGGATACTCTCAAATGCAGAATTAAACAACATTAAAGATGCAATTTATATGAAGCATTTAAAACAGTAATAAACAACCCAATATACATATATAATAAAGTAATATAACTTTGTGGAAGTTTCTCTAACCGACAACCATCACTATGAGCTATGTGATGATATAATGTCTTGCCCAATGCTGCCAGAACTGTCATATAACTTGTCGGGATATAGAACGCCTCAACTAAGTGTATCCACTAGTCTATGCTAATAGCATTAAGGAATCATCTAAAAAGTATAACCCTTTCTACCCACGTTGGCTACATGGTTTATGGAGACATTGAGTTGTTATGAACTCGTCTCTACATAGGTGCTCAATACTACTCCCAAAATACTCAACTCATATGTTTAAAAATGAAAACTCTTTCTGTGGTTTGAGATATTTACTCAAAACTAGCTTAAAGGCTCTCTTGGAAATAAGTGTTTCCTCTCTTGTTTAAATGTGAAAACATTTACTATTTGGGAATACTTAGTTCCCATATACTCTTTTTGAAGAAATGAACTTCATTTGTTATTCTAACTTTACTCAAAACTCAAGTCTTAAAACAAGATTAAAACATTTGAAAAAGACTTCTTGAAAGAACTCTAAGAACTTTATAGACTTGGCTGTTAACTTTCCTTGAATTTGAATTTATGGATTCAAGGTTATGATTCATGTTTATGGATTATTTGTAGATGTTTAGATGTCATTTAGTGTAGTTAGAATCAATAGGAAGTGTTATTACACTTTAGAAGGACTTAGACGGGCTAAACGATGAAAAATGGGTGGGGGAAGACGACTCAGGCGCGTTGCTGGCGTGCAGCGCCAACCCCAAAGTACTGGAACCCATTTTTGGCGCACTGCTGGCGTGCCACCCTGGCACTACGGGGGCGCGTCGCGCCAGCATCCCCCTAGGCAAAACTGATGAACTTTTCCTCTCATTTTCTAACCTTAATTCGATTAATTTTGATTTTTTTCCTCAATATCTCTTTAGATTCAGGCACCCAAACATATCCACAAGAATCTAACTCAAAGAAACAATAATAATCAACATTAAACTCTCAAGAACTCCTCAATCTCATCCCAAATTCAAGAACAAAATCAATTTAAGAACACAACTCAAGAACATCAAATTCTCAATCTTTTTAGGACAAAAATAGACGGAATTAAACATGTTTGGCATGTGGGTGAATGAACCCAATGCTATGTGAACTCACATACCTCGTAGGATCGAATCCTTGGCGAAATCCACAATCAATTCCTCACGAAAATGATGATTCTTGACTTTCCTCTTCTCTTCTCCTCTTTAGTTCTTCTCTCTAAAACCCTAGCGTGAATTTTCAATTGTGTAAACTGAACCAATTCAGTTTAGACCCCAATTTAATTACCAAAAATGAATTTAATTAATTGGGTACTGTAAAGACCATAATACCCTTCTAAAATCCGGTTAAGACTTTCCTTATCTAGACAATCCGACTTCAAATGGGCATATCTCCCTCATATAAACTCGAAAATACACAAACTCGGTGGCGTTGGAAAGATAATTCAAAGATATTTCCTACAGTATCTTGTAGCCCACCTAACTCATCCTGATATTGGATTTATGGTCGTTTAAAGTTGACCTAAAACTCATACTTAGCTTAACTTTGTTAAACTTTTCAAATTTGATTATTTCCAAAAACAGTTTTTTTCTAATTCTAAATCTTTCTAGTACCGGGGTGTTACAATATCTCCCACTTGGGAATATTTATCCTCGAATGAGATTAATCTTAGTAAGCTTAAGGCGTAACGTCTAACACCTAGCTCAAACACCCCACAAGCAAAATGTAAATACAACATGTCAACTTAAAATAAAAGCCAAGAAAAGGATTAGTACCTTAATTTGGAACTTCTCCGGATTCGAAGAGATGTGGGTAACTCTTCTTCATATCCTCCTCATCTACCCAAGTAGCTTTATCAACAAACTGATTTTTCCACAAAACTTTGACTGATGCTACTTATTTAGTTCTCAACTTGAGAACTTGGCGATCTAGAATCTGAATAGGAATCTTCTCATATGATAAGCTATCCTTGATACCATTATCTTTTGTAGATATGATAAGTGAAGGATCTGCCATGCACTTCTTCAACATGGAAATATTAAATACCGAATGGACCGTTGTTAACTCTTGTGGTAGCTCCAACTCATAAGCTACGTTACCAATCCTTTTAGATATTATGTAAGGGCCCATATACCGGGGGATAAGTTTCCCTTTCTTACCAAATCTCATAACACCCTTAATGGGTGAAACTTTCAAGTATACCCAATCATCTACTTCAAACTCTAACTCCCTCCTTCTAACATCAATGTAGGATTTCTAACGACTCTGCGTTGTTTTCAACCTCTCTTGAATAACTTTCACTTTCTCTCTTTGCTTGATGTACTAGGTCTGGTCCTATCAATCGAGCTTCATCAACCTCAAACCATCCAATAGAAGATATACACCTTCTTCCATAAAGAGCTTCATAAGGAGCCATCTGGATGCTAGAATGGTAACTATTGTTATAAGCAAACTCAATGAGTGGTAGGTGATCATCCCAATTACCTTTGAAATCAATCACACAGGCCCTCAACATATTTTCTAAGGTCTGAATAGTGCGCTCTGCTTGACCATCTGTCTGAGGATGAAAAGTTGTACTCAAGTTCACCTTTGAACCCAAGCCTTTCTAAAAAGATTTCCAAAACTGTGCAGTAAATTGTGCACCTCTATCTGATATAATCGAAACAGGGACTCCATTAAGTCTTACTACCTATTGAATGTATAACTTGGCATAATCCTCTGTTGAATGGGTAGTCTTTACCAGCAAAAAGTGGGTTGATTTGGTTATTCGATCCACAATCACCCAAATAGAATCATGTTGCCTGCGAGACCGTGGAAAACCTGTGATGAAATCCATATTAATCATCTCCCACTTACATTTCAAAATTTCTATATTCTGAGCCATACCACCGGGCCTTTGGTTCTCTACTTTAACTCATTGACAATTCGGGCATTTAGCAACAAACTCAGCAATACCTTTCCACCAATATACTTCTCTCAAGTCATGATACATCTTTGTGAAACTTGGATGAATGGAATATCTCGAGCTATGAGCTTCCTCCATGATCCTCTCTTGGAGTTCATCCCTATCCCGAGAATTCCTTCATACTTGTCTAATCCCCTTTTTTGTGATTATTGTAGTTATTAATTGACATCTTTAAACCCCTCATCTGACATTGATTGTCAAACCCTTAACTTAGTTTGTTCAATTTCGACAATGTCTACTTTTATAACCAACTAAACCATAGTCTTTAATTCCTAATTGAATTTGATACGGTACCGCTCCCTGTGGGTTTGACCCCAACCTTTTGTTGGGTTATATACTAGATTACGATTGCCTACACCTAGTATTGGATGAGGTGTAGTTGAGCATTTATCATATATCATAATGGCTTGTCAAGAGTATGATTATACTACCACTTTCATGTCAAATTCTTTTATGATATGAGATGTTCTTCTTAAATTCTCGTATTTTCTATTATGTTTTGTTGTATGTATGTGTGTCAAGTGGCTTGTGTAGGTCCTCTCGGGGTTTTATACATCATGTCACGTCTAGGGTGTACTTTGGATGATCAACTTGGTATTCAGAGCACAAGTTTTTAAAAAAGGTCCTAGGATGCCAGATGTTTTTCAGGATATGCTATAAAGGTCCTTCTTCTATGTATTGTCAGATGATTTTCCAAATATGGACCCTCGAGGATCTTACTTGAGAAGGAATGCGGACAACGAAAATGTGGATCCCAAGGTTCTTCAAGTTTCGGTTGATCCTTTGGGTGAGCAAGTGACTCATGTAAAATTCCGAGCTACTTTCCAAGTGTTCGCTCAAGCTATCACAACCCAAGCAAATAGAGAAGTCGTTGCTCCTGTGAACCCAAATGTGGGTATGATGGCGACTAGGATAAAAGACTTCACAAGGATAAATACTTTGGAGTTCCATGGTTCTAAGACTGATGAGGATCCTCAAGAGTTCATTGATGAGGTGTATAAGATAGTGTGGATAATGGAATTTTCTATAGTGGAGAAGGCAGAATTAACCGATTACCAACACAAAGGTGTGGCTAAAGTTTGGTTCAACCAATAGAAGGAAGAGAAGGTGGTTGATGCGGGTCCTCTTGTTTGGGATAAATTCAAAAGATTATTTCTTGATAGTCTCTATCCCTTATAGATGAGAGAATCAAAGGTATTTGAGTTCATTAATCTCAGGCCGATATTTTTCAATTATGAGAGAGGCCGACTGAGGTGTTCTCAATTTCATATATTGAGGAATCGGAGGGGGAGGAGCAATTTACTTACCTATTGGGTATAATAACTAAATCCTTGGTAAGAATCCATTGGGAAAGATTAATACAAAAGGGGATTGAAGAAAAAAAGGCACACAGAGAGAGACCTTGAGCGGGAGAAGATAGAGAAGGCCTTACAAAGGTCACAACTCAAGGTGACACTGAGATATGAGGAAGTGCAAGCTCGTGCATCTAGGTATTCCTCTAGTGCACTACCATATATGATAAGCCGAGCACTGGAGTTGACATTGCTATGGAGTCACAGTGTCACGACCCAAGGTACACCCTAGACGTGACATGGCGTACAAGACCCCAAAAGGCCCCATATAAGCCACTTATCATACATCATACAAGATAATAGAGTTTAAAAGATTTAAAAGATAGTTTCAACATATAAAAGTTTTATAGAGAAAAGCAGAAATCTAAACATCGTCTCAAAGCCATCTAGTACATAAGAGTTTATCGGGACGCGGCCCGTACTTCAAGTCCGAAACTGAAAGTAAAGACAAAAGGGAAATCAAGCTCGGTCCTCGGAATATGAGGACTCACCACAACTTGGAGTCTCTTTAACAACTTTTAGCCATGAAACTGAGAACCTTGAACGTCAGCCCTACATTTGGAGTAATGTAGGTAAGAGTATGTGTTAGTACAAATATGCACTAAGTATGATAGCCATGCATAAAAGTCTGAAATCATGCTAAAACGGATATTTTCATAATATGCAAAGATGAAGTCAAACATAAGAAAAGAAGGTTAGAAAACATAAAATGAAATCATGATCAATGCAAGTAAAAGCATCTTTGAACACATGAAAGATACTTCTTGAAGTAACCATAGTTCATTATTGTGGGAATTAGCCTTAACCGACATAAAGACCAAGTGAGCTATAACATGATCCCCCGGTGTCTTCCATATCAAAAAGGGTTATCCTACTTGCCAAGGTAGGACCATGGTTGAGCTAAAGTGGATCCACTAGCTAATGTCTATTTATACAATCATCCTATGTGGGTACATAGGTAAGGGATAAGGAGATTTCTACTAGAAAACTTGACCTCAACACGGAAAGAGCTTCTATCTGAATATCCTCTCGGTGCTAATCTTGAATTGTCTCATGAACCATGTAAAGGAACAATTAAGTAACCAATACAATCTAAATTCATATTATCATCCATGGAAAAGTGCGATTAAGCAACCACCCCAAGCTAGAGACATCATAGGATAGCTCCTTAGACCATGCGTGAGAAAACCTTTCACCGTCCATGATCCTTTCATAATAGCTTTTAAGGCCCACATTAATTCACTTTATGCTAGAGATGCCCTACTAATACTAATGGAAATAGTTTTGAAATAGTGGCCTATAATCATTGATGTCATATCCGGATACCATACTAATCAAGACCTAATTTAGGAAATAGCCCGAAAAGCATTGAGGAAAATCTAGATGTCATTCATGTCATGTGGCCAAGCTTCATAGAACATATACACAATATCATATTTAAGCTTTATTGAGTAATAAACATACTTTCATGAACATTCTTTCTTTTCAATAATTCATAAGATTCATCATAGTGTCAAATTCAATGCATCTTTAAATTCATTTACATCAATTTCATAAAGAGAAGACATGCATATTTTCATAAATTCATCTTTCATAGTTCAAAACCCACATTATATCAACGCAGCTTAGAAAACATGGTTTATGCATGGGTTCATTAGAAACCAACTTAAAAACATACAATTACTTCAATTCATGCATAAAAGTTCATAAATCAATCAAATAAATCAACATTGAAAGGAACCCATGACATGGAAGAAAACCCTAACTCAATTGAAGAATTCTAACTCTGTAAATTAGAAAATTTGGGAACTCCATGGAGGAAAGGGCTCCATGGATGAAAACTATCATACCTTGATGCCAATATCTTGGAAGCAATGGAGGATTAGGAGGCTTTATCTTGAAACCCTAGCTTTGTTCTTCAACTTATAGAGAGAGAAATATTTTAGAGGAAGAGCTTGATCATCTTTTGGAAATTTACGAGAATGATTTGGGTTTGGGTGATTTGGGGGTTTAAAATCATTATATAGGGTTTCTATTAGAGAGAAAAACAACATAGTATTGAGTTAAAACAATTGGGAAAAGACCCAATAACCCCTGACTTAAAAACTGCTGAATGCCATCTACTACGGGACTGACGGACAGTCGTTTGGACTACCGTCCGCCGACTGGGTCCGTCATTCATGGTCTTCCTGATAGGATTTCACTAAAACGAGCATAACTTTTTTACTTGGTTCTTGGATTTTAGCAAACTCGATGGCATTCGAAAGATGATTCAATTATCTTTAATTTGATAGGTTATGGACCACCTAATTAATTTTGTGCTAAAAGATATGACCGTTTGAAGTTTACCCAAAAGCCATTTCTTTCTAAATAACTGTTGAACCCATCAAATGGTGCGGACCTACGGTCTGTGTCTCTACCTACGGACTTTCTTGTCCCTTCGTTGATTTGTTTAGAGACTTTATTTAGGAACCACGAACGAAGGATCTTACCTACGGTCCATAGTTTAATCGACGGGTCGTGGGTTGCGACTGTCGTCTTCAACTTATGATCCTGAAACTTACGATTCAAGGTACACCCTAGACGTGACATGGCGTACAAGACCCCGAAAGGCCCCATACAAGCCACTTAGCATACATCATACAAGATAATAAAGTTCAAAATATTTAAAAGATAGTTTCAACATATAAAAGTTTTATAGAGAAAAGCGGAAATCTAAAGAGATTGCTACTAGATACCCCTCCTCAACTAACGTATGGGCATCTATCTCAAACCCAACATTCATTAAAAAGGGATAGGGATTACTACTAGATACCCCGCCTCAACTAACGTATGAGTATCCATCCCAACCCAACAGTCATTCATTCATTGGAAAGTTCATAGATTCAAAGATGAGAATAGCCTTTCACCTAAGAA